>DWBH01000184.1:0-14627 GCA_018230765.1 Ernsta delagoae
TGACAGATTCCAAATTAAAATGTAATATTTTAATTATTTTCAACAGTAACAGTATTTATGGCCAGACTAAGTATACATAAAACTTCGTATCTTTAGAACTGTAAATAAACCGACTAAACCGACCCCCTATTATAATTCCTATGTTAATTTCTATGACCGTTAAGAGCTATATCTTCCCCGGAAATTTAGATTAAGAGGATGCCTGGCAGTTTATAATGGCCTCGATAGTGTCCTTAATAAGGGACACAGAGGAATAACAAAGGATCAACGTACGTATATGAGATGCCAGCGCCAGTCACATTACCCTGCGGGGCTGCCACGAGTTCACATTTACCATGCCTTCTTGTACGATTTCTTTTATGGATTGAATATTTTATTAGAGCAGTGATAGTAAAAATAATATTGAGAGTCCTCTTTACAGATAATACAAATAAACCGGTTTAAGACATTAAGTTCACTACGTTGG
The DNA here is from genome assembly GCA_018230765.1 of Ernsta delagoae. Taxonomy (NCBI): domain Eukaryota; kingdom Metazoa; phylum Arthropoda; class Insecta; order Lepidoptera; family Hesperiidae; genus Ernsta; species Ernsta delagoae. The sequence continues at coordinate 467 of DWBH01000184.1, forward strand.
CACATATTTATCTACTATTAATTTCTGATTAATAAACTAGCTTCAGGATTGTATCTAGGTATGTATATTATTTGCAATACTGATGAGACGTAGCGCCAAAAAATTATGCCAGTTTCACAAAATAGTTATGGTGCAAAGATACCTCACGTTATCGAGAATCCCGCTCCGCCTGCAGAGATTTGGTTTCTGATGTGTACAAGCCCGATTCTAATCTTTCTATTTTGAAACTATTTGCTAACACTCCGTACTCTTTGTATCTGGTTTATATCCCTCGTGTCCCCAGCCACAACTGTGTAGTCAACCGACAATACAGATAACACATTGGCACGGGCTCCTCCCCGGGGAAATCTAACGGTGTCTTTGAAGCCTTGGCGTGTATGGATCTATGTCCCGGGACAGGCAAATAATAGCTACGCACTAATATTGGAACCTCTGATGGATAGTCTTATCTGTGTCGCCATTTTATTGCGCCATATTCCATACTATAAACGAGTGATTTGAATAGTGGTTTATTCAACAAAAGTATTTATTCAACAATTATCTTAATTTAATAATAATAGTAGTAAAGATAACTAGTACCTACTTGCTATCTATAAGTAGGTGTTAGAATATCTTTCAAAATCAGAATTCGAATTCCATTTTATTTAGGTAGACCCACGTACTTATATTTTACTTAGTCAACATGACACAGAAGAAGATTTGCAGTTGAGTTGAAACAAGAATCGTAATTAAGTTTTCATTCACCGTAGGTACCCACCAAACACCTCACAACCGCACTAAAGCCCTCCAGACCTGTTCTACTAACTACAGCGCTTGGTACTGAAGTTCGTCAAAACTCTGTCAATTAATATCTGAGTGGTCCAATCGATATTTTCCTTACAGCACTATTCTTTATTTAATTAAAATACTTAACTCCACTTTATACCAAAAATATAATCCAAAAAGAAAAGTATGGCATGTACATACTACCTACCTACCTAGCTTTAGCGATTAATTAATTAATACTTTATAAAAATTACTTTGATTATACCTAATTATTATAAAACTACATACCTCCCTACTAAACACTTACAAAGGCGGCTTTACACATAACTAGCCTTTGGCCCGGCTCTTATTGGGTCTTGGTCCTTCCTTTGACTGAAATGTTTCCTAAAATTAATGGCGTTTATGATTTATAAAACATTGAATCTATACATCCATTCGTATATCAGACATGATCATTCTAATTGGGTGAAAATTTACATAATACAACCGTAAAGGTTAGACCACGTACGGTTATACGAAACGATCTCGCGTAAAGCCCTGAATAATTACCAACCGCCAGGTGAAATCCCATAGCCATACCTACAATGGCATAATTCATGTAAGACGCGTCTGCCATTTGGATTTAGCTTAACGTAAGCCACAGTCGAGATACGCAACCCTTGTCAGATACAGGTTCTGTATAAGTACCTGCACAGTTGGAACATTTGACTGAGATATTATTATGTGTGTTATAACAGAGTTTTTTTATAATAGTGTAGAAGTCAGGCGACTCCTAGTTACAACAAAATCAGCAATAGTTAACGAAAAGATTCTTTAATATTATTAATTATGTTATTTGCCTTCAATGCAAAACTAATATAATTGAACTGCAAAATAGATACAATAACGGTTTTAAAAGAAAATTAAAATATGTCATGACATAAACAAAGACTGAATTAACTGACAAGTTGGTATTTTTGTAAGGAGTGAGCAACTATTTCTATTATCCATGCATTATAATCCAATTTTAACGGTAGGCCGAGATCAAATTAGAGATTATGACTCATATACCTACCTATAGTTAAGTAAAGATTAATTAATAAAGTTCGCCAATGTACTTGATCTGGAGGAATATTCTGTTGATTCAAAACATGTCAGGCCTGGAAATCATTTGCCATACATATCCAAAACCTACCTACCATACATATCCAGCAAGTTTCAATAAAGTTTTTTGTCGTCTCCAATAAACCTATAATATATGCACTGCTTAAAAATATGTTTTAGAAACGAAATGTAGGTGGGTGCATGTTTCTGAAACAATTTAAAAAATTTCCGAAACTTGTGAAAGTATTGCGGTGAAGGGGTTTTTAGTTTTACCCTTAACACTAAACATACAATTTTATAACCGAACTAAACAGTCTATTTTCTTTCAACAAAACGGAGAAAAAACGAAAAACGAACATAATATGCACTGGCGTTAAATTAAAAACCAATTACCCTATTCTCTGCGAAAAGAAGTAATTTTCTATATTTGTAATAATAGCTTTAAAATCGTTTTAGAAATTACAACTTAAGTTGTTAACACAACGATTTCTGCTCTGTTTGTTAGTAAAAAGTGACATGGGTACAGTGCTCCCTAACATTAGTGAGTGAAAGTAGGGCGGACGTATTGTTTTATCGTGGTTAAGATAAAATTTTTGTGATGAATTTCATATTCCTTATGTAGGTACCCATTCAATAAAACATAGTGGATGCAGTCTAGCTGATGATGGCAATAAAAGCATTAGCCAGGTTTAACGAGAGTGGAATGAGATAACAACTCCTGTGGTAGGTAATATAAATAACTAAGCTAACTATCAGACAATTAGTGACTTATTTTTTTTTGTATGTAGTTACATTTTTCTGATACATCATGACTATATTAGACTAGTAAATAATTTTTCATCTATGTAAGAAAATGAAGCTGGTAGTAACGCCTAAAATAAACAAAATACGTTATTAGTATATATCCAACAAGAACTTGTACAAAACATACTTATTATGTATATAAATCACGTATACGTAATAAAATGGGATTGATGAGTCTTAACTAACTATAGTACCTTTCGTAGGTAATTGATAATTTGTGAGCGCACAAATACGAAACCTTACTACGACTCCTTATGAGTTTGTGTGTGGGGAGGACGAAATTACTCCTTATCAATTAATTAGGCCCAAGTCAACACTTTACACGAATAAACCGTAAACGCACATGGAATACACAACAAACATTAATATTCATTACATGTAAATCGCTTTATTATATTAACACTCACACAATAAACGGATGGCATTTCGTTGATAAAAACGGTAACAATATTCCTTGTTTAAGCCCTTGGCGTAATATTGTCGGGCCTACGAATGTTTGCGCAACCCTTTCAATGAAAATCGTTTCATTTGGCATTCACATCTACTGTCCTGGCTTGAAGACTGTCCTGGTGGACAGTCTTCAAACTAAAAATACGAAATAGTTTATCTTTAAAAAATCTGCCTTGAAGTGGGTATACACAATTAAGAAATTTTCCACTTACTATGTTAAGAGGATTGCTCATCACGTCCCTCGTACCCAGTTAAGAATTCTAATATTACATCGATTTTCTATTAAGCTCAGTGATCTTTACGCTTGAGGTTGCCACCATAACACCCAAAGGATATTACAAAAGCTAATAGCAATACCTACTAAAAAAACTTTCTTGCACTATAGAAATTCCATCGTAGATATTGCTGTGCTCCACAGACCTCAAGATGTAAAAAATCTCCGACAACAGACCCCTAAAAATTATGGCGGAAAATTATTCAGAACCTAAAATGTTGTTGATTTTTGGCAACCCTATTACCACTAGGTCTGACGAGAACTGACGTTGTTCTTAATTAGGGATATGATCTACAGGAAAGTAATTTTCTTCAGATTATCTTTCTGAACGATGTAAGCGACCGAGACGGTATTTCGTGAAATATGGGTTAAAGGTTAGTTTGTGTTGCTAACTTTCTTGATTAAGGACTAGTTACATGAAATTTTAGGGATAGCTTTTGAGTTTCTCTAAGCATTGTTACTTGCGTGGAAATCCTTGAAAATTTCAAATATGAATACAAAATTTGGGATGTTTGCAGTCCTCGCTATAGTGATTTACTTTATGTTCATAAATTTAGGTATGGAGGTCTTTAACACTGGATAAATTATCAACTCGGGTCATTTATATTAGTATTTTTTGTGTTATTAAAATTTAAAGCTTTTTTCTAGATACATAATTTGAAATTGATATGGTGAATATCGAACTGAATATCTTTGCACTTTTGTATTACATAATACTTATAGACTACCAACTGTTACTGTTAGACTTTCCAAGAAAACGCTTTCACATTCCTTAATAAATTTTGGTAATTTTCTTTCTTTCCAGATGAAAATGATTTTTACTACACACCTGTAGAAAGAAGTTTCGCTCAAGTACAACCGCCACTATTTCCAAATAATCGTCCTTCGACATTCTATGAACAAGGCGACAGCTTCAGAGTAACACCAACTGTACAACAACCTTTATACAATGATGGGCGAGTAAGGTTCCCTAGTCCAAATTACAACCAAAACCCATCACCGTTTCAGTTGCCAACTGGCAGAAGTCAATCTGGAACACAGTATTATGTTAACCAACCAGAATTTACAACATCGCAAAGACAAAGGTTTAGGCCAGCTCTACCCTTTAATTTTCAACTCGTTCATCCTGCTTCAACAAAAAGACCTGATGTCTCACAAATTCACTCCGTTGCCTACCAAAATGATCCTTCGAAACCAGAAACATTCTTGGGTCAAATTACGTTAAATAATCCTGACATTGACTATTTACAGAATAGTAGGTTCAAAAATATACCATTTGACGGAAATAGCCTAAAGAGTAATGGTCAAACCGGTCATATACCACATGATGATGAGTATGACAATGATAATCAGGACCTTTTTGAACATCATAAAGTCACTACCTATAATCCTACTAAACTTGCGAGCAAACAAAGACTGAATATTAAACCAAATAGTTCACGATTTTCTAACTATAATGTACCACCTGCAGACAGTAAGACGAATGTTCAAAATATTCCTGGAAATTCATATTCAGATAGCGCGAATGCGAAGCCATCAACAGATTATAAATCTTTACTGGATATAGAACCATTACTTGAAGATGAAATTAGTGATATAACATCGTTCAGAGAACTAATGAAAAACACGCAGGGATCTTTCGATGTGCAAGTTATAAAGTCTAATAATACATCAACTAATAGCTCGGATCCTGGTGATAGTAAACCTGATGCAAGCTCCATGAATGTTGACAACTTATCAAAACTTGTACCAGAAGAAAACTTATCAGTTGAAACATCAAGTGAAAGACAAACATCTACTGCCAAAATAACGACTACAAGTACTGACAGCCATAATATACATGATGAAGATACAGAAGAAGATATAGACAGTGAAGAAGAGTATGTAGAGTATTACGACGATGCAGATGGAATTGAAGTAAAGCATACAACACAGACACCAGTAACTCATTCTTCCGAACAAGTGACTGACATTTACGATGAATATGATGCTTCTGAAGAGCCAGAAAAGACTACAGAAGAAAGTAGTACAAATGTAACAGATTTTGACGTCTTAGTTATGAAACCTGAAAAAACAATGGTAAAAGATGATAACTTTAAACACTTCGTTGACACAACGTTAATAGATCAAATTGACCATAACAATGACACAACAGCGCCAAGCCTTAAACTAACTTTTTCAAACGAAGATGTCACTTCGGTAGAAACTCCATCTATATTAGGGCAAGAAGTCGTTTCTGTAGTAACAACTAAAAGTGTCGTTAACGGTACTATTTCCGTGCCTGATGTTACTCTTGCACCTAGTATTTCAAAAACCAGTACATCTATGTTTAGCAGTGAAAGTAATGAAACTTCACCTATTACTACAGAAAGCTGGATAGTAGTAGCTTCAGTACAAACAAGTAGAAGTGTATCAGGAGCCCGATTCTTACCTTTCCCAACAGTAGAACAAGAAGAAAAGAAACAAGTTCTAACAGATGAAAAGGAAGATGAAGATGATTTAGAAGATGAAGAAATAGTAACTAAAAATCCAAAGGAAACGAGTGGCATGGCCAGCTCATCGTCCACGGAAAACATCAATGACAAATTGGATAGTATTCAGTCTGAATTGTCAAGCGCAGTTTTGTCAGGAAACTTGGACAGTGATAATAAGAACATAGAACTCATAACAGAGTCAACAACGGAGCCGAGTACTACAAGTACAACTCAATCTGCTGTAAATGTATTTACATTAAAAAGTACACAATTTACCTCTGCAACAGAAAGATCATCTCCTGACCCTTTGCCAGTTCTTATTAAGAAATTCACACCACGTGTAACAACTTCAACAACACCGAAGCCTAGAAAAAAACCCTCTTTAGTAACCGTAATGGATGACTTATCTGGCCTTTTGCCTCCTGGCTATAAGCCTAGATTATCATACAAAGATAAACGTACGAGCACAACAACAACCACAACCACGAGTACATTAACTACAACGATTGCTCCGACATCATCAACTGTGAGAAACACTATCATAAACGGTACTCAAGCACGGTCATCCGGAATTAGCACCAAAAATAAAGTTATTATTTTAGATGACAAATCATTGCTTCCAAAAGAATACAAACCTAAAAATAAGTCACAAGAAGATATTATTAAAAAAATTCAGAAGGATGACCTTAGTAAATTATTACCACCTGGGTATAAACCACCTCCAAGTGAAACGTCAGATGATGAAGAAAATAGCAAACTAGATATTTTGGATAAAGTAGAAAAGCTTGACATATCGGCGTTTTTACCGAAAGGCTTTAAATTGAACACATCTAGTACAACAACTACGGAAAAATCTAAAACTATTAATATTCCCATCAAACCTGCGGCTGTCGATATATCAGCCTTTTTACCGCCTGGTTATAAAGCCAATAGCTCCCAAGCCAAGGAAGATGTTCCAGTGATAAAAATTGCTGATATTTCAAACTTGCTTCCACCAGGATTTAAATTGAATAATTCTGATGAATCTTCTTCTGACACAATAACAATAACAACAACAAAGGCTCCTGGTGGTATTAAATTGGTATTTCCATCCAGACCAGGTGGAAAAACAACACGTAAGAGCACTACTTCCAGAACAAGTATTGGTCCATCACCGGTAACTCCAAAGATTCAAAAAGGTTGGCCTACAAGGTAAAAAGAACACTACTAATAATTAAGATTTGTTTATTAGTTAAAGTATATATAATAGTATTTAATTTATATAATATTTCAGAGCTTCGACTGAATTCACTGGTTGGCCTTCGCCATCTACGACACCATTTTCGATTGAACGCCTTCTTGAAATGCAGCGCAACGCTACATCTACCACACCACTGTCAGACTTGAACACCGAAGGAACTACTCGACGTACAACGACTACGACTACGACTACATCAGCGCCGCCTCCACCAACAACCCCTGGTATTTGCAGACGAGAATGTGATATAGCAGCTACCATAAAAATAGTTTCAGGTAAACTGACTGACAAATAAGTTTTCTATGTATGATATAAATTATTTGACGAAATGCAAAGATTTCGTGGATTTCTTTTCTCTGTCTGAGATCTGAGAAGGAGATCTCTTTTTCAATGTTAAATCGTATTGTTTTGTTAGGAGTCACGTGGGTACCCGAGCTGCTAGATCAACATACGAAGGAGTGGCAAAAATTGGCAAAGGAGGTGAAAGAAGAGGTAAAACAGACTCTACGAGTAAATTTTACTGACAAAATTACAGAAACATCCTTATAAATAAAATGAATTAAAAAAATTATGATCACTACAGTATTAAAAAATTGTTGTATTTGCAATTTCAATTTAAACTGTACCACTGCATTGATCTATCAAATTATAATTTCATCAATTTATTTCACAATTTCAGCTTAATTCCGTCTATTCAAAGTCTGATTTACTCAGCAAATGGTACAAAGGTATTCGTATAGACGGATTTACTCAAGGCTCTGTACTCGTCGACTATTTCATCGAGCTAAACGATGTCGAAGATAAAGTTGATACTCTTCAGCTTAAGAAGCTATTCCACAAATCTCTTCATGAAGCTAAGCCGGGATCGGTTATAGAAGAGCAGAAAATAGATGAAGAATTTGATCCTGACGTTATGCTAGGTGATCAACCTGATGAAGAAAGAATGAAGAAAAGCAATGAAAAAATGACAAAAACCATTGATAAATCTGCTGGAAAATTAGAAATAGGAAAGTTTGTGATGGATCCAGCTTATACAGAATTTATTGGTAAGTTTCATCACTGTTTATAATCTGTTTGTCAGAAGACAACATAAATACTACTCTTATTGAAATAAATGGTAACGATTTTATTTAAATACAGTAGGTAATCTTTAAACCATTACTCCATACAACGATTTCTATTTCAGTCCTACCAAAACGCGAGGAGCCAACAATAGTACAACCTGATGAGGAATCGTTGCTACCACAGTGGGGAATAGCTGTTATAGTTATAGCTCTTGCTTCTCTCCTGTTTGTAGTAATTTTCGGAGTTACTGTGGTATGTAAACTAGATTAAACATCATCATTTAGATTTTAGGTGGTTATCGAATTCAGTTTAGAATAGTTTTGTTATCAAAATAAATTTTTTTAGCTGGTCAATCGTCAGAAGAGTACGAAAACAAAGCAGCCCATACCACTAAGTGAGGACATGCTTCGAGAGCTGGATAAGAGTCACATGGGAGGGTTTGATGACACTCATCAAATGAAGGAACGAGATCTGCCCTACTTGCCTTCAGGAAAGGTACCCAACCTTTATGTACCTAACTCATAACCCTAACATAAAAATTCCTGTTTATTCAATTGTTTGCATTTACCAGAAAAATTTTAGCAAGGCCAATTTTTTTTACTTTTTGGAGTAAAAACTATCGTATGATAATAAAAATAAATTTCTTATTTAGCGCATGTCAACGGCATTTATCGAGCAGCTAGCGTACCCCAACCCTGGGGACTCTTGGCGGTCGGAGTGGACACCACAGTTGCAAAAGTATATGCAGCACTACACTCCCGATTCCGGGCGAGGGTCGCAGATATATGGAGCTGCAGGGAACGGCTACGGGTAATTCAAGCTCATTTCATGATTTATTTTGACGCTTTTTGTCACCTATTATTAAGTGGATTTTCGTATTTCTTGCTATAGATAAAGTGAGTATCGGTGGATGTTTTGTAATATTAATTATTGCAAAAATCTCCACCCAACTTTAAATATCAATATTATACCTAATATCGCAGAAAGAATCGTAACATTTCCTTCGACTTAAATATAAATTAGAAAATTTTCTGCAAGAATAAAAAGAATATTTAGTGTTGTGTGCTTTCCTTCCAATCGAGAATTTAATTTCCGCCTGGAATGTTGTACTTAGCAGGATGTTTTTCTGAAATGTTTTTCTTTCTTTTTCATTAGTTACGGCGGTGGATCGCAATTGTACGGACAGACAGGCGGCGGTTCTCAAGTATACGGGTACACTGGGGAGTACCCACGGTCACACTTCTCTCGTCGCCGCTCCGACTACGACAGCAACTTCTAGAATATTCTAAATAAACCCTGACTTGACTCTCTTGACAATATCAAATTTTAAATTTCAAATTTAGAATCTCTAGTATACTCTATAGATATCATTCTCATCGCGTAGTGTTTCAAGTCATACCGACACCTAACATCAGTAACAGGTTGTGAAATAGGTATGTTTCATATTACTGTAAAACCAGACTTATAGATTTCTTATTCAAATTTAAACAATTTAATGGAATGTAGGTTTGTTTTCAACCAGCCCATATAGGGCGTCGTAACAGTGCCAATCGAGTTATTTATGTTGCTTTCGATTTTTGTATAGAGAATCTAAATAATATGCTACAATCCCTTCTTTCGGCTGTATAAAAGCCAACGTGTCAAAAGTGGTAATATCGAACGATTTTAATTAACTCTTATAAGGAGTTTAGTGAACATTGTCGTCTGCCAAATGTGTAATCGTGTATGACTGATTGTGAGATGTAAATAAATAGTATAGGAACTCACCGTTAATGTAAGTCGAGATTATAGGTGAGACTAAAGTATTTCTGTAGATATCTTTCTGCATACCTATATTTACTCAGAACCCGTAGTGACTAGTGACGTCAGTGGGCAGTGTGTGAACGTAAAACGCGTTATTGTGCCAAATGTCCAGTCGTTTAATGTGTGTACATATTGTGTATGTGGTAATTTTTCTTTTGGTATTGATGTGGTAATATTGCCGGTCGCAGGTGGCGTACTGCCAATACCGAGTCACCCTGACCAGTAGGTATAAGCAATGCCCGCGTTGTACGAATACTCCTTAAGTTGCATTACGTTTGTAGATCAAACGTTTTGCCACGGCTCGTTACTAGCTTTCGACCTCCGTGGTCAAAATGTTAGGGCGAATTAACGTTACTTTTATTATTTACGATCTACGTAAATATAGTAAAATATTCCCCTTAAGTAACTGTCAATTCCGATAGTCGTACTTGTTCGTATTTATAATGAATAAAATATTTTTTCCTCGAAAATATTTAATTGAAAATCTAAATAGTCTTTGGATCGATTGGATTTTATCTAAACGTTAAAACAGTATTTTGAAGTTTTTGGATGTATTCCCCTTTGTCTAATATATTCCATATTTAATGAAAGTATTGATCATAAAACCCCGATGTATCCAAATCTCATACTTACCTACCAACTAGGTTTAATATAACTGCATGAAAATAAATTCTTGTATATAAAATTTTTGTACATGTAGACCCCTAATTTAATTATTATAACTTTAGTTAGTGACAAATTATAGCATTAAGATTCTGAATATAGACATTTAATGTACCTAACAAACAGTTTTTATTTTTTACCCACCCAAATGTACCTTTTACAGAATGAGAACACATTTAATTTTGAAGTGTGACATTTCTAATTAAATCGTATGCATGTATTACACAGTTAAATTAACAAAGTTCTGTAATTGCTATGTTATAATGACTCAGTAAGTCCACTGGCTCGCATCCCAATTTATTACTGAACTTTAATTCCCTAAAATATTAACTTTTCAGATTCGAAGGAAATAGTAACAGCTGCGGGCCGTAAACAACATTGTAGGCATTATTAACTTCAATATGAAAATATAGAAGATAAAGACAAAATTAAATATCAACAAAACTTCACGTATCGCTCAATTATCTTTGTCTTGTTGTTCCTAATTAGAATCACAAGAAGCCTTTGTTGTGAGCACACTAGAGTGAAAGTTATTCCCAAGTAACACTTCAGTGAAGTATACCTTCGGGATATTTTATTAATTTTCCTTCCTTTGTTTTCAAACAAAGCATTGAAATTTTCTCATACTCATATGCGAGTATTTCTAACAACGTTTCAGCATAACTTTCTGTATAATAAAAGCTTTACCCTTCGCGCTCTACATTGATAAATTCCTTCTTTAGGATTTATGGGCTCTATCTTGCCGCGGTGGTCAGCCTTGGAAATGAACTATTGGCCGGTAAATTGTGGATGTGAATTGAGTCGTTGTGAACAAAGAGTGTTAAAAACTTTTCTTCTGAAATGGTGATTACAATGGTGATGACACACAGCTCAGGCACTTTACAACAAGCCTCAGGATTCTGGAAATTTTCGGCCTTGGCAAATGAACGTAAATTTTATTACTTCTGATACTTTGCATGAGTTATATAGGTAAGTAGAATTTTTTTACTACTTTTACTAGATGTAGAGAAGTATTTATTACCTATATCACAAGTTTTCGCTATGAAAAATTGAACTCCTCTGAATAATTGGTGTTACACACTCAAATAAGCTAACCTTTGGCTAAGTAGAATTATCTCTATGTTATAATTATAATACGTAACCGAAAACACATTGGTCTCTTGCTACGAATACTAGAATATTATTCCCCGTCGTGAACATAATATCACAGAAGGCTTTGATCTCGAAATCGAGAGCTATCTGATTGGGTTGCTCGTATTCTCAAGAGATCTGAAGGTAAGGGTCAATCAAATACTGATGACGAGAAACGCATTAGAATTGCAAATATACTCCCGCGAACGTTTCCAATTAATAACACTTGATTCTGAGTAGGTACCGACTGTTAACACAGAATATCGAGTACCACAAACGGTACAAAAGGGCAGCGAAGCAATATTACTCAGAACTATATTGACTAGTTGATGCAACGTAGGTACCTCGTCTGCCCATTCAAATTCTCATTCACTGAAAAAATATCTTAAATATCTCTAAAACATCTTACACCCCATCTGAAGTTTATTGTTTTTTATGAACTTTAACAGACTCAAAATTTATTTTTTCCTTCGGTACTTACCATCGCGCGTACTTTAAAGTCGTCTCTCAACGCTACGGTAAGGTAGGAGACACAAAATACTTTTCTGTATTTTAACAGACGTACATATTTTGTTAACAATTTTGTTAGTCAGTCCCGTCAATTCGTGTCGTCGCACGCGGTGCCCTCTTACATTCACATTATGATAAGGCATAATCAAAATCTATCTTGAAATCCGCGTTATAACACCACCGCCACCGCGTTTTATTGACTGATGCGCCTAACACAATTCCCTAAAACTGTATCAAGCAATGTAAAACAAAATATAGGTTAGGAGCACGTAGCTCTCTGTAATCACTGGTAAGCCCTCCACCAGAGCGGGATGCTGTAATGGAATGATCATACTGCGTGGGCGTGATGGAGTTCACAATTCGCAACGCGGCGCGTGCCGAAACTTGCCTTCCGGACGCTTATTGAAGCGAAAATAGGGTCACCTTGACCTGGTGACATGAGTTAGGAGAGCTTAATATTATTTATGGATTTTCGGAAGGAATGGGAGTAGGTAGGGAAAATATTAGTTTGCTCGTTTTATGTTCCTATCCTTTTACTTAATACAGTAAATAGAAAACCGAACCAATTTTGTCTTCTTATACTATGATCTGAACTTTTATAGTTTTAATCGTGTTATTAAAGCCTAGCATCCATTACATACTGACGCATCGGGACAGTTAGCGACAGCAACGAGCTACGAGCAAAGAGCAACTGCGTGCCTCATGATCCGGCGCTAGAAAACGACGTTTCATACAAATTACATACATATATAGACAGACGTATTTTCCAGTTGCGATGCGACCCGACCCAGCCCAACTAGTGGGCACCGGGCTTTATATGTCTTATGTCTCAATTCATCTCATCTAATCTTATTTTGTGGATACGCAATCCTAGTAATGCGATGCGAAATGTGTACGAAACTAATTAAAATGATAAGAGCTCTCATTCAACTAATTTTCTGTCATATGTACGCCGCTCAAGCGTCTCACCCTCCGCCAGCACTACGTTGAAGATTGAAACGGATTAATACAATAAGGAGTATGTAAACTGCGTGGAAAATGGAACACGCACATCAGTTTGTACTGCTTTGTAAGTTGAGCTTATTAGGGAATGCCATAAGCTAATTGTAAGTTTGGTCTTAGCTAATGAAAATTTAGCTGTTGTAGTTTTTTTCTTTCAAATTCTTTTGGTCAGTTTTGAAATCTGTTTTTACATTTTACGAGTATGTCTGATAATGTTTTGGTATGGGTAGGTATGTTTTGTAGTATGGTTTTTGATAGAAACTTGTAGAATCTAAACTTGACGTTAACTGTAAATAATTCAGCGTGACATTGGGCCTAAATTAATTGCAAAGTAAGGAGCACGCAGCCGCAACATACATTTACCATCAAAGGGTTTACCCGAAAACTACACCCTACGACCTTTGGCATCTAAACTTTAAAATATAGGTAGGTAGAAACTATTAATGCAATAAAAAAATCAAGAATTTTATACTAAAAATGTGCTTTACGTCCATTGTTTATTGATAGTTTTTTACGTACATATATATTTAATACCTTTTTTATTTTTTATTTTGTATAGCACTCCGAATCTAGGATTCTTGGTTCCTAAAACACAAACGAAAACTTCTCCATTGGATATGTCTTAAGGAGGAATTATACTATAAAATGTCAATTTAAGTAGAAGTTTTCTATGGAACGGAGATAGATGGTTATACAACTCTATTCGTTGTATAACTAGCATACCTACCAAGAACTATAACAAATGTGGTTTCCACTGTGTACAAATTATTATGGCTGTCAAACAAGAAACTTATAGAGACAAGCAGAGGGGTGCGCGAAATTCCAGCTCCAATCTGTTCACAAAATCACAAAAGGAACGCAGAGTATTATGACAACAATGGAGAGCATTCGGTGGCACAT
>DWBH01000185.1:0-14623 GCA_018230765.1 Ernsta delagoae
AGCTTTTTATAATATTGCGCCTATAAAATTTTACATCAACCACACAGATCTGACAAAGTACTGTAATACACTTTGATGGTTGTAATCTTTTATCCTGTGTCAAAGAGCATGAGGCTTCACCTTCTACCGCAAATGTCTTCATAATTCATATAAAATTGTTTACGTACTTATTATATTTTTTCAAATACTCTCTTCTAGAAGCTGAACTTTTGGTAGTTGCTATAGGTGTACATTCAACTCTAACTTATAATTCGAGACGATTTTTTTATTTTTTATCTATAATATGATGTTGTTAAGTTTGAAAGGATAGTTTGTAAAGGTAACAAATTTTTAGGTAAAGAAGTAATTTTAATTTTTTTATTTGCTTATAATTGCAGTCTGTCCCGTCCGTCAGTCAGCCAGTGGAGACAGTGAATAGAGTTGAGGTAGGATCCTTCAACGCGGAATCCCCTTTCTATCAGATGAACCTCATCGATCTGGCGCCATTTGCTTACATCGAAGTAAGAAAGTTAGCGGAGTATCGGCTAGATGGCGTTGAGTGTAGCGAAAGTGAAGGTTCGTTTGTAAATTAACAACAACGTTACCTAAATTTAACAAAAATTTAATTCTATAAATATGTCCTATTTATTTTTCTATTTTTAATTTTCTTATTTTATATTTTAATATTTTTAATTCGCAATTACATAGACTGTCTCTGCATGCCTAATAATTGATTAATGGACGAACAGTAAAATTGTTACGGATTATTGAGACCTCCAGCGTAACTTGTTATAGCCTAGCCTAGAAGTTTGCAGCTTGTTGCATTTATTTATTAGGCTAATTACTTGGTAATTTTAGCTTATAGTGTTTTGTACTTATTTTTCAAATGCTATTATTTAAATTTTCTTTTGCAGATAACGAAGGAGGCAGTGAAACTAATGTTGACTCTGAAAATGATGAGTAAGTAGGTATTGAATATTTCAGACGTTTATAATTTTATTCATCACAATGATAACTAAAACATAATTTACATAGTAGGGCATTAAATTTACCTTTATTAGGATCAAATTTTAACTTAATGTTATGCAGATATAGGTGGTGGTTGCTTCATTCAACAATTCCAACTACCATGGAATATAGTACCTACCTCAAAGTAGGTGTGCATAAGAGGGGGGAAACGTAGAAACTACTCCGGTGCAAAGTAAAAACAATATGTTTATATAAAACTATTTTTTGTTAATGTTTTCACTTTTGAGTATTTTAATATATATGATAAGCCCTAGTGTTGCTATCTCTAAAATAAACTACTTACCTGAAATGGTTATATTCTTTGTTTCAAATTACCTGCATTCAGCAGAATACGCCATAGTACGTTTTATTTTAAGCTTCGTACGAACACGATGGGTGTAAGCTTTCCCGAAACCTATCAAGTGTGGCTTTTGATGCTGGTCCGATATTTTTGTAGAATCTTTGGAACGAGCGGCTTACAAACACTTCAAAAATAATTAAAGGGTGAACATGAACAGCTGGGGCGACCTCGCACCATGTAAAGGGCACTTTATAATTATGGCAGTTAAATATTCGCGGTTGTTGGACAACTTTAACATAGTTAATTTGGACTGTTACTGCATCGAAATATCGGGACCTTCAAAACATGAAATCACGGTTTTCATTCTATAAGTACAATTTGTGTACATATGTATGTACATACAAATGAGAAAACTAATTTTAAGTCGCCCAAATAGCTTGAAGTTAATTACCTTTTAACTAACATAAAGCATTTTAAGCATTTTAAAAACTAGTACTACATATTGCCTGTATGTTACTGTGCGTGTTACTCATGCAGAACAGTAGCTGAGGAGCCAGTAGTGGCAGAGTCCAAACTGAGGAGTAGAAGTAGAAGCTGTGTACTCAGTGAGTGGACAGAGTGGTCAGACTGCGTACCAGATGGCCAGAACTGTGGTGTCGGCAGTCAGGTCCGGTCCAGATATAAAGAAGATAAGCAACTCTACTTTGATGGCTACAGAGTAAGTTTTGAAAAGTACTTATTTAGTTTTTACACACGGACTTCATGCAAGTAGGGTGTATTACAAAGACGTTTAATCGATTGGCATAGAGCCCCAAAATCGTAGGTAGGGAGCAATTGGAATGTGCGGAGGCGCCAGAATTAACAAAAATAGTTTAAAATAGTAGATTTAACATTAACAATTATGTAAATGGCTTACCTTAAATTATGTATTATGTTTATGTGTTTACAGGGAGAATATGAACCCCAAGTGAGTTACGAAACCTGCGCGGCTGGAGAAGACGGAACCCAAATACAATCTCAAATTTGCTATGTTGATTGTTAATGATTTTAAGTAGTAAATTACTATTTGATAAATTAAACCTATACCTATAAAATAATTTGTCTTCTTACTAAAGTAGGTACAAAAATTTTATTTGGGTTTGGATGTGAAATACTTAAATTTGTTTAAAGATAAAGATAAAATAGTAACTAATTGTTTGTGTTTATATTTTAACGTATTTGTTGTAGGATAGGAAGCTACCCTAGACATGCATTTTATTCCAGCCGTAATACTTACTATCTAACAGGCCAACGACAGGGCCGTGGTCTCGGAACTTGATTCTAGTTTTTGCGCGAAAAAAACCAGTTTTGAGTCGGCGACAGAGCGGCGGCGCGACGCTCCAGGCAGATGACCAGTGAGATGCGGGAGATCATTCGCAGTTTAAATAATTACTGTTCACACAAAGACTGGAATAATTTTAATTTAGGAAATAAACAACAAAGAGAATCATGATAACCAGGTTGCAGTTGAGAAGTTTAGTGGAAAATTAAGTAGGTTTTAATGTTGGTATGCCTTCCTAGATAATTCCTCGTGTGAATTACTGTGAATCAGTAGCATTATTGTACACCGTCTATCAACTTTGGGGAATTGTTAGTTAGATACATAGCTGATAAGGACCAGGACCTTTATAATTATGATTTAGGCACATCATTGATTTCATTTATTTTATTAAGTAACTTTTATTTAAAGTAAGTATTGTATAGTCTTATGTTCATTATTTTTTAACCTTTTGATACGCACGATAATTTTTTTTGCAATACTGAAATACGAGTCATAATAAAACCGTTTTTTATCGTTGCAAATAACATGTTTTAAGCGCGAAAAATAATCTAGGTAACTAGGTAATACAATTGTTTGCAAATAAAAAATTGATCGATTCTATGAATTTGTTAAATTGATAAAATTTGAGATTGAAGCATGGCTTTAAATAACCATGACCACTATGAGTAATACCCATAAGGCTATGCTATACATAGATACATATTATGTAGGTACTACCTCACACTATTCAAGCCAATATACAGGTACGAATACTATGAACATAGATACGGATAGCGCATGCTCCGGGCTCAACGGCCCGCGCGGTCGCGACTTGCGACTTGTTGATTGTTCGCTCACTTCACGCTAGTCTGCCGCGAACGATGCGTTGGGCGGTCGTGTGTTGTGCGCCCGCTGTCGTTCCTAACTTCGAAACTCTTTTACGAAAGTATGTGAAGTTTTCATCTTACAATTCGCGCAGAACTTCCGCGTCCGATATACTTTTTAGTGTCTAGCTTATTCGAAACCGTGTTAATAAGTAGTAATAAGTTGTTGAAACTTAAGAAGGCTTACTCGTTTTACCTGCATGCTTCGTCCCACGAGTCGTGCGAAGCGGTTACCTTTATTGGATAAACGAACATATTTCAAATGGATGTGCGTTTGAATTCTGTGATAGTGTGCGTGTTTTGTGTTTATACGGGACTCGGTGAGTGCGTGATTGAAGCCTGTGACAAGTTTTTACTGTAGTGACGTGATAGAAATTGTAATAAAGTTCATCAACTGAATCAAGAAAAATGTTTCGCCGTGAAGAGAAATGTTTCTTTGCCGCCTTCTTGCTCGGCACGCTGGCGATAGCGTCGGCGCAGTATACTAAAGGTAAGTAATAATACTATTAGTAAAAGGCTAAGTTACCTGAGTTAGCGCGCGATACGGTTCTCTTGCGCTTTATTCTACAAAACGCCCATTGTTTCGTTCCTGGAACGTTAAGTTAATAAGTTTAAAGTTTTTCGGTTATGAGAAATTGATCCTGTTCTTACCAACCTTCATATTAGGTGCAGACGAGAGTGGTAAGAAGAAATAGGTAGGTAGGTATTTAAACTTACTTGTCATCTAACTTTCTACGTAGTGGCGATAAGTAGCAAACCGGATTTGAATGAGTAATGTAGATAGGTGTGTAGATTAGATAGGTAGTATGTACACAGTTGTAGGTACCTATTACACTAAGCATGGAGTAAGTTATGTGATTAACTATGACAATGTGCTTCCCGCCTCGGTCGCCTCCATGTCCCAGCGTCTTCATGACGCTCATTACCTTTTCCTCTGCTAAACATTAGGTAATTTACACGTGGTTAAACGGTTAAACTGTTGTGAAGATTAGGCATTGTTATTCTATTTTTAAACAAACTCGTATTTATGGGCAATATGTAGGTACCTAAAATGAACGTACCTTAAGATGTGGGTAGGTAGGTAAGTACCTATCTTAGTGCATAAACACTATTAAAAACAGATGTTCTCAATCTTAAATTTTCTTTGAGGTAGGTAGGTTTTATGCTTTGGCAAATAAATAAAGCAGAGCATCAATCAACATGCCCTCGTAAAGATAACAAATTGTAATTTCTTAGAAAATAATTACTTCCCAAAGTACCTATCTACCTACCTAATTTTCTTGCAAAACATTGCATAGGTAATAAATATCTAATTCCACTTATACCTAGTTAAAAATTACGATTAATTAACATTAACGATGCTTAGAACAAATTTACTTAAGAATTATTTTGAATAAAATTACCTGCCAAAATGTCATCTGTAAAATTAAATAGCCACAAAAAACCGACTAGGTCTACATTATTTACACATAAGATAATGAAATGGGTACTTATGCAGGTCTTAAGATGTGATAAAAACTGTAAGAAAAACTGTAAGAAAAGAGGAAGGCAGCTGTATGGGGTGGGCGATTCTGAACGAGAAAATATTATTGATCGAACGAGAAAATATTATTGATTATCATTAATCACAATATTTATGTACCATAGGTACAATAAATTTAGAAATATTATGGTTCGAATGTCAAATACCAACCTCAACCGAGTAGTTAGAGCGCGTCGCATTCGTGCTCAAACCATAAACAAGCAAAATGTTTCTTCCTTTACTTAACCTACTTAAAGTACAGTAAGATATATATAATGTACATTATTTACCTTTATCTAAACCCGAGTTGTGTTCAAACTAATATGATAGCAGTATTTCATAACTAATATTGTTATCTTAGCCGTTGTTTGATCAATAAAGTACTTATGTACCTACCTCCTTAGTACCTATATCGATGTTGTTAGAAATACGATACATTAATATAATATATAGGTTACCTATAGCGGTAGTAAGTATATGGTGACCTAAAAATATAGGTACTTTTTTGTAAATCGGTGTACTTAAGAGTATTGAATGCAAAATTAATGTTTAGCTACCTATAAGTATAGGTAAATATGACGTTAGCTGCCTAGACCATAAAATTGCGGTCAGTTTTTAGAAATCGCCGAGTCAGTATCAAACAAAATATAGGTAAAATACTAATAAAATTCATGTTATGCTAGGTACTTAACACACGTGTTCTAGTACCTGTAATGTTTAATTTATTTATTATAAATTTTACTATACCGTAATATCTGTAGATTCATTCATGATTATGGTCTAGGGTAAAAACTCAGGACTTAAGATGAGAGGACAAAATCAAAATTCTAGTTGCACACAACAAGACTTTTCTAAGTTAGAAAACTGACATAAATTTCTGCTATTATCCTTACCAAATGAGTAACTGCAACTTTAAACTGCAATTTTCAAAGAAAACAACAAAAAAGGAATAATAGAAAAATTGTTAGATAATAATGAACGAAGTATGTTATTGAGATTTTTTTAATAGCTTTGATAATTTGATGCAGTAGCCTAGACAACTGGTTAAACACAATAAACAGATACACCGTAAATTACGTACTTATTAGAAGGCACTGAATGGCCGGAAATACTCGATCTAAAAATGGTATCTACTTAACGCCACCCATTTACCTATTTACAGTCTTCCGGATGAACTGCTGACCGAGGCTTAGTTTATACAACGACTTCAAAGTGTGAAGATACTGTAAGATTCTCAGTAATAAATGTTAACTATCTGATAACTAGGTAATAATATCAATATGGTATAGGATAATAGGATCATTTTATATTTACCTCTATTGTTTAGATTTTAAGAAGCACGGGTAAATAGGTACAATGGACTATACTAGTATGTACCTACTTCGGGGTCTTCGGGTTTCCAAATTGCTATTGTTTACAGATTGAAGAACGTGTCAAAGTTTTCAACAGATAGTTAACTTGTTAGATTATTTCCGTGTAGAATTTCAAGACGAGATCGAATCTGGGTAGTTAATTGCAACAGGTATGTTCTATGTTCTATTGTAAAAAGTAGTAGTAAAGTAGTGAATATCTATGAGTGAATATTTAACCTAACAAATATACCTAATGACAGCTGATAGCATTACCAAAGCGACTTCCAGTTACAAGAAAGTCATCCTTTACAAAGCTTTAGGTCTCTGAAATCATATGAAGAAATGCTTCCCTTTCAGAGCTTTGGATATGAACAATACGGCGAGATCCGTAGCAGATTAATAGGTGATATGGTCCGGTCGAGTATCGATCCCTTATAATCCTATATTTGGCAAGTCTCTCCGTATGAGAGAATTTATGTTGCATCATATCGCATCGACGCGTTTCCGTATCCATATAAATAACTTTTTCCCTTGGCCCTAGTAACTCTATATTGATTTCAAATTTATCGAACAAAATATAAATATTATGTACATATGTGCGATGTTTTGTGATGAATCACGAATGATTTTTTTAGAGTGTTAGTTAAAACGTTACCGTCAAAAACCATATCCAATTATTTCAAAATTAAACTGCGAGTCGTGTGCTTTTGAGTTTTTAAAGGTCCATCCGGTTTTATACGTGAGGAAATTCGTCATGGATGCCCTTTCAATTCGGCAACGTACAGATTTGTCACACTGAATTTTGACCCACAGTGTTCTCTTAATGTGCAGAAAGTAAAATTTAAATCGATACGAGGTTATTTGTGAAAATATTAGGGATTGCTAATTAAGATGACTAAGGCCTGTATTAACAAGTTTAAGATTAAGTTATTTTCGCACTTAAGATACACTTAAGTGCGAAAATAACTAAAAAAAAGGCTCAAAATGATTCTCAATCTTCAGTTTTAATAATGAATACAAGCCTAGGATAAGAACTCAAAACGCCTCAAATAAAATTTAATGTCATAACTACCTACCGAAGTACGAGTAGAAGAACCATGTCGTGTGTTTCATTTAACTCACACAGAACTGTCATTTAAATTAATAACCCGATAAAAGTGAAGTGTAAAGCGTGATTGCCCAAAATGGTGAAACATTCGATTAATCATCGTATACGTGTCGTGACGTTTTAAATCATGACTAAGTGCCTCCATGGAATGGTGTGGGCCATGATGGGGGACACTGTCATTGAACTTGTTTTGGCTCTCGATGTCAGTCATGTGCAACTAGCCGTTAAATTAAACGATTGGTGAAGGATCAAAATAACTACTAATTAACTTAAATCTTGTAAAAACAAAATGAATGAACAAAAATAAAACTACAGATAGGTAATTTAAGTAATCACTATGTTTTAATTGTTAAAACATACTGGTTCTTTGTGAGTGTAATTTGTTCTTTAAGGATAGTCAACGTTATTACATCTGTCTGTATCTTAAATAAAAGATAATATATAGTACGTAGGTATGGCATGGTGTTGTGTTTCGGTAAAACTTAAATGCTTTTATATTTTTTACCGTCTTTGAATACTGTAAAATTTAATTTAAGTGTCTACTACATACAACAAATACTTATATCAAAATTCAGCTCAAAGCAATCAAAGGCAGTCTAGCTCCTGTAAGTTGTTTCAATTAAATTAATACAAACGAATTCTGCTAAAGCGTCCAATTTAGGTACCTATCTGCTGTCTTCGAAACACACTGTCCTAAATACGAATCAAGCTGTGCACAGTACTTTGTGAACGTCAAATTAAGATAATCTAACGTTAAACTTTATAAGGTAAGCGTCTAAGAACGTCGTCTTAGAGTTTTAATCGGAATTATGTACCTATGACATATTCGGCACGCGATTATAATGACGTAGCATTGATTTATTTGATTGTAAAAGCATAGTTTGTTAATAGAGAACTAAGTAACATCAGTCACGTTCACGCTCATTTTTATCTGAGTCTTGACTGAGGCTGACAATGTACTACCAATATAGGTAATACGTATTGTTTATAAGTATAATAAATTTATTCATATTAACAGAAGTGCTCTATGAATCTGTTATTTATCAGTTTTTTCATCTCTTATACCAATTGTGTTATTTCCGTTAGATATATTATTTTAGAAATACATGGCTAAAGTGTTATTATATCGTTCCCTGTATTAATCTGTCATCTTGTCTTTGTCTTCATAAGTCTCTAGCTCAAGAGACTCGGGAATAAGAATAGACGCATTAGAAATTTCTACGCTTATATAAATTCTAGAATGATATTTCTTAAAATTTGTCTGTATCTTTAAATATCACTGCATTAACTTCTATTCCGCAGTATTATTATAAGTACATTGGTACACACCAAAGTTTTCTGGACAAAGATTGCGAAAACAATATAGTAAGAATAAAATAAGTATTGATTGTCTATTTTAGCTCGCAGTGAAACGAAAATATAAAATATTATGTGTTCAATACTGATTCTCGTATTACTTTAATTTGTAATTATAGTGATATTAAATAATACTATAAATATATATTGATCTTCTAACTTATAGATAAAAATATACGTATAATAAACATTTATACAAGTATGTACATGAAATAAAATCATTTACACCAAAACAAGTGGAATTCCGTCATGGTTTGGATGAAACTTCTTTGGCGTATCGTGTCGTGATAATAAGGAGTCGGTAATGTATAAGTATTCTGCTCATCACAATTTATACGACAACTTGGTCTTTGTAGTGGGTTTTGTGAATCCATTTACTTTTCAATTTAAATATTCTCAAGGATTTTGCTCACTTTATATGTAGATTTATGGCCGAGTATATTTTTGTTATAAAAGTTACAGTTTTTGGGAAACGGATTACCTTTTATGGCGGTTAATGTTCAGTTGACAACTTAACTTATTATAAAGGGATAAGGGATAATGACTATAGTTAAGTAGGTACTTAGGCGTAACTACTTACTTAATAACTTCCTAATACCTGCTTATAATATTAGCCACAAAATTTCCCGTTGAAATCATAACTGCAGAATTTCATAACACAACGGTATAAAGTAAAATAATATTATTATAAAATACAATAGAGAAAAAATCTACCTATAGATAGACTACACAAATAATAATTGTCTGTAAATGGTTCCGTATTCATATACATAATTGCTTTGTGTACTTGACTAATTTAGTAAAAGCGGATTATAGAATTAATATTCATGTCTGACCTATACTGGTTACAAGCAACCTGATAAGGACAGCGATGCAAATTAGTAAACAGTGTTAGTCAGCCATTAGGCCTTTGAAAACAATGACGGGCGCATTTATAATATTCAAGACAATAATATTATGGGCCTTAATGCTTAAGTTGAACAAAGAGATAACTGTAATACCTTTGATCTCAATGGATTAAAAAAAGAATTTAGCAAGTCTATAGATTTAAAAAACAGAAGAATTCATAATATATGTAAGTAAGAGAAAATATGTCTACCAATCACATCTGGTTCCGGACAACTTGACTAAAGTTATGTAGCCAATGAATTATTTTATTATCTTACATTAAAATACATATACATATATGCCTATTTATTTTTATTATTTAATTGTATTATTTAACAAATAATTATTGTTAATACTGTTATATGTTGGTAACATTCGAAGGTCTATCAACAATTTAGCTTTTCAAATTAATTCTGACTCAATCTAGTTAATCGCTATTTATATAAATAAACAAAATACTACAGTTACTGATATAGCGTTTAAAACTATTGGACCTAGCCTAGCCTAGATAATTTCATCCATACCTAGTTTTGGATGGACAACACTATAATGTTGCAACTTTGAGGCCAAATTAATTAAAAGTAACTTTCTTGATATTGTCTTAAGGTTTGGATTGCTATAGCTGACCACTACTTCTACGACCTTTTAACTCACAAGAATGGCCTGTCTGAGCCATATTCTATTGTCAATAGTCGTTCGTTCGGTGAAAGGTGATCGTGACCACAACACGAACTATTGTTGCGATTCTTAATTTAAAATGAAACCTTTTTATAACCGTTAAGTAAAAGTTACGTTCGCTATTAGATTTTATCGTTACTGTTATGGCACGGCACAATGTAAATGAATGTTTACTCAGCGTTTAACTAGTTCTGTTGTCCAAAAAACTAGTCAGCAGGTTTAGGTGCATTGATTCATCATTGTTCATTGAAACTCAATTTCACGGTTAGTAGTGGTAACTATAGACTTACGTAATTAATAAGGAAAAAAGGTATCCTGTGACATAGTGTAATGTGATAAATTAGCCCTTGTGTTGTGACGGCTACTGGCCAATTAATAAGAGGATAAAGTGTCGTCACTCATTCATCAACTCTGCACCCAATCAGCACCCTCTTGGCTGTTTGACGCGTGGTTTAAGGTTTTTATCGGATTTACGTAATTATATGGACGTCTAGGAGATGCGTCTGCGCACAATGGCCAAGCAAGATCAGAACCTTCTTCTCCTTGAATCTGTGAACAGAATGAGATAAAATAAGAGGCATAAATAGATAGCATCTAATAGAACCTTTTTCAGTGAGACGATGAGAGACAATTAAGTAATTATACGTAGGTATAGGTACGTATTCGACAAAATGTTAGTGTTACGTCATAATTATATTGTTCAGATCAGACTAACATACAAAGCCGGCATTATCCGATTATGTTAGTCTTTATTTCGAGGAGTAGGTACGTACCGTCGGGTAACTAAACGCTTGAGACAGTGGTTGGCCCATTAATATGAGTATTCCATACATATTTTCCTCAATGACTGTAACGCAATACTTATGAATGTACGCTACGAGTATATTGAATGAATCACAGTGGATCATGCAACTGCTTGCTATGCGGAATTTATAATAGGGTCTGAAAAAATAGGGTAAATATTTTGTAATCGGCGGTGTCTGTGGTCGAGCAGTTCAAGTAATTATATATAGAAAAGAGGCCATAGATACAATACAGATAGGAAACCCTCTTACATATTCTATTCACACAAATGTAGTCAAAAACTCATAAATATTAAAATGGAATTCGTACACACTTGGCGAGTGGAAACCAATTATCCATTATTTCCTTTATCTCATGGGGTAAGTAAGACTTGAGTTTTGGCATCAAAGCCTCTAGCGTTTCGATCAAAGCCACACATTATGGACTTCGGTTCAAAAGCGCTTAGGCCGTATTGAGAACAATGCAGGCTTCCAACACTGAACTCTACTTGTTACTGAGTATCAACTTTTCAATAAGTAGTTAGGCGTATACAGAGGCTTACCATAACTTAGTAGTCAGTTGTTGTTCTTCAGAGTTATGGTATAATGGCAAGAAATTAGTAACTAGGTACATACCTACATATAGTGTTATGATGCCACTAGGTTAAACTTGCCTTTTGACGAGAGATTAAAAATTGAAATCAATGCAAATATGTTACTTGAATTTTAGGATTCCGTGCCTAAAGTAAAAATTTTAACCCGTAACATAATTACGGAATCCTTCTTGTGTGAGATCGGCATGCCCTTGGACGATATTTTATATAGATATTTCATGTAGAGCAGAAGGGCAGCAACAAAGGATTTCAATGTAATCCAGCAACTGAGCAATTGAGTTTTACTTTAATTGTTAGTAACACCAAAAGCACCTACGAGAATTTAAAAAATCAAGTAGCTTTGGTTATTTTATTATGGGAAATGTACAAATACTACATTTCAACATAGAATTTCGTCCCTTATCAATCTATACGGGCGTGTTCAACTGAGCTCTTCATATTGGGAATTTATATAAAAGCCCGTTATCATCGCCGTACAGGAGGTCACAATGAATGGGGAATTTTAGTCTTGCTGTTTTTTAAATACAGTTTATCGGGATTGAAACTTCGCTTTGGATATAAAACTCTATGGCCTGCTTTTAAACAAATTACAGTAAAAAATTCGCCCTAAAAAGTAAAATTTTGGTTCTGATAGCTTCATCGGCGAGTTTTTAAAATATACAAGTACCTAGGTACGAGTTCTGAAAAGGCCAATAAAAAATTACACGTGCCAGTTCCAAAATATACAGTGGTAGCAAGCGCCTAGTAATAGATTACGTAACCAACTAACGAACCTGTTCGATTCCCCGAACACCACAAGCTTGGCTATTATTATTAACCCTCAGAGCCCATAACACGAAACCCGACCTACCAATAATAATTTCCTGTCCCTCACAATAAGTCATTCATTACCCTTAATTTATTCTCGCGCTCACCTACAGACAGGCGGGACTTTTCTTTTTGTTTTACACACAATGCTCTGTGAGAAACCTATCGGTTAAAAGGTAGTGAATTAAAGTGGCAATGTAAAGTGCAATTCGCAGGCGGTAGCTGCGCGAGCGTTGCTACGGCTTCTGACGCGACGTGGACGCCATTGTGGTGACGTCATCGCAATCGGACCGCGGAATGATGGTCACAGGCGCTTGACCATTTGCTGACAGTGCGACTTTATTAAAACTTGCTTAATTGAGTTAATATTTGTTAATACCGATTTGTTAATCTGTTATAGTTATTCTGTTTAAATCTAACTAAGCAACTATGAACCGCACCTGACTAAATATGTGTATCAACAAGATAATGATGAACTTAAATGTCTCCGTATTCAATCAACTTAGCTACCGTAATGAAGTTATTATAGTTTATCAAAGATTCCGCGGTTAAAGTTATTGCTTATTAAAATAATGTGGCATAGAATGAAAATGTTTATCTCTCCGTAGCAAGCTGATAACATACACCTACTATTATACTTCTTTTTATCTGCAGAAAGTTATTTTTGATTTGTTCACATTTAATATTATTAAGAATGTCATGTCGATAAGGATGAATAATGTTCTAGTTATCGATAACAGATAAAATAGCAGACCGAGCTGATTAAGCATGCTATAACACTACCGAGTTACGTTACTATGATCACGCGACTAGCTCAGTTGATTGCGGTGAATTTCCAATTTGCTTGCTTTTAATTTGGCGGTAATTGTCCGTTTGATGATCCAGCCAATGGAGCCCCAGTATCGCTGTTATTACGCTCTTTAGGGCTTTACTGAATGGTAATTTAGTCTAAAATCGTACTTTGTTCAATTGGACCTGGCCTGATAGCTGATAAGTTCACGGTGATTTGCGTGAGACAGACATCTCTGACTAATTTCAATCGTGAAAAAACTTTTAAAGGGGCTCCAACAAAGAAATTGGATAATAGCCTTGTTAGCATAATACGGACCCAAAATTGTTCCCTCGCCGCACCCCAACACTACATTATCGAAGGTAAGCCAGTATCGACTGAAGGTAATTCGATCATGCCTATATCTTGGCAGCCGCTGTCAAGTTAAGTAGGAATCTAATGGAAATCCTATGTTGCGCTGTAAGTAGGTGGAACTATATTTGTGTATACGCCCCTTCCACCTAATAACGTATTTTTAGCTGCAACAGACACATGTAAGACATCTTACAATAAGTTAACATCTAGTATATATATGTACTGTACATATATTGAACCACGATGATGCAAAGGCAAGAGCTTAAAACTTTCCGAAAGTAATAGGGTAAAAAATTGGCCATTGTATTGGAGTTCAATAATGAGATGTAACAATTCTTCTCAACAGCTGCCCAGTTTGCAGTTCCCTTTTAAAATTTCTTTTAAATGACATGTACTTAAACTGCTCTCGTTCTCTCAATTCGCCATTAGGTTTAACTGCCTTGGGATCCTCGTACAAGAAAAAAACAAAAGAAAAGTAGGGGATATTAAGACTGTACAGTAACGGCGGCTACCTGTGGAGCTTACCTCTATTATCTTATCTCGAAGTATCCAGACTTAGCAGGCTTTATGGGCTACAGGGCAAGATTAAGGGCGGCCGATCGTAGTATACTGCAAATTGGCGTGTGTATTTGGTAAATTGTGGAGCGGATACCCGAATATTAGACCGTGAGAACTCACAAGTAGCAAGTAATCCGCGGGTTCGAAAATATTTAAATATGTATTAAAGTATGATGAAACATACTTTAATAAATATCATTCCATAAATCTAACTTTGTTTGAGACCTTTATTAGGTCAGAATGCACATCCTTATCCAAGTTGTTTTTAGTGGGTCCTCATAAAGATTAAGTACGCAACTGAGTGGTTTTGTTACGACCGCATTTAAATGTAGGATTACTTTG
>DWBH01000186.1:0-14605 GCA_018230765.1 Ernsta delagoae
CCCAATTATCTGATACAACTGGGCCATTTGTTTTCGAATACGTGTGAATTTATATCTCTCCTTTCACGAGCTGTCGCTCACTTGTGCGCCTACGTGTCATTCGCGCGCGAATCTTGGTGTGAATACACTAATTTATTAAAGAATTTAGTGTTATGTCCGTTCTAACACTTCTAACTGTGCTAGATAAACAGTCATCATTCAAATATACTACTTACGGCAGGGTTTGTAGACCTACCTATGAGAACATTGTCGCGTTGGGTTTACAATTTCTAATTCAACCTGAATTGTGAACAATCAAGAAAAAGTCTATTAAGCTTCAAAGTAATAAAATTTTTTACAAATCTATACTTTGGGCAAAAGTAAAGGTGTAATGTACGCGGTATTGAGGTTAGTGAATGCTATAATGTCTCTACGGTTAAATAAAAGTAATTTGTCGCTTCTCATTTCTGCTGCATACAACTTTCTTTCCTTAACAACTTATCCTTTGATAAATTACAGTGAAAGTTATACTTGGCAGTAATGAACATGCATTTCCGGATACCTACCTCTAAGTAAAAAATTATATTAGGGGCTGTAAAATACGATACAACGCAAACTAATGAATGACACTGTATGCTGTATAATCAATAACGGTAATTCTACATAATGTATTTCGATCTTCGTTAATAAAGAGCAGCTGTTTTGTTTTTACTAATTTTTAATTAATCGAAATGCGAAGCGAACAAAAATAAAGCTGCTTTTGGAGAAAGCTAAAAACGTATCGATTTTAACGACTCATTAGAAGGCTAATGTACAAGTCGCTCGCATTTTGTGGTATAAATTAGTGTTCGCTTTAATTCAGGAGAGGTTCGCTTGCGTGTTTATCTAGGCTCGGGCCGGAATGCAGAGGCTGCGGCTGTCGTCCCAAGAATACGCGCCACACAAAGATCTTGATCCTGCCATAAGTTATGAGCGTTGGACCAGAATAACTAACAAAGAAAGTGCATCAAACCGAGACCAAATAAACTTCTGAGTTATTCAAGGAGAATTAGATGAGATTAAGGGACAAGTTATGAACTTATAAATAGATCATTATAATTATGATGGTTATGAGTTTGTTTACTTACATAATTCCTTTATGGAGAATGCCATTATGTAAAGCCACGTAGGTTACAAATGTACAAGTTTATATAAATAAATAATTTTCACGCATTGTGATATTAGACATAAAACACTTTAAGTATAAGGCCTGAAATTGCGTGAAAATTAAACCTTTTTATGTGAAGCAATATAGGTGCAATAACTTAAAGGTTCGCTTGTTTATCTAAAAACGGTATTCAGAGGCTTGTTTCTGTTCGCCTGGCGATGGTGAGTAATATACTACACGGAAATCGTTATGGTGGTGTAAGTTATTAGCGGTAGGCTTAATAAATACATGTTAGCTTTAGCTTATCCGCTGTAATAAAGGATGTGGGTGTGGTGGATTGCGGCTTACGACGCTGATTTTAAAAATTAAAACGGTCCGAACTGCTTACGGTAACGTTAGTTTTCCCATCATTTCAACATTTCTAACACTGAAACTTTACGCACGCGAATAACTGGCGTAATAAAATTTTTACGAGTTAATTTTTAGCATTAAATAATCAATTGATTACAAAAAATATTTGGTTGGCTTTGTTTAATGATGAAACCTTTGCGGACAACCCTCAATAAGTGGATAAAATAGTCGCCCAAAACAAAAGTAACTCAGTGGTTTCAAGGTGTGAAATCTGCCTATCAGAACATACTAATTTATTTAATGGCGAATTCACTAGGATACAAACCGGGATTATTCGTCAGTCCTACCATTGACTAAATATATAATTAAACGAAATTCTCATGCAGCTTGTGACTTGAACTACAAGAAGAAATGCACGATGTCGTTAACAGGCGCCGCGGCTCGGTCGCGCTAGTCGTGAATCCTATACCGGTATGCCCTATACTAAATGAAACATTTCCCAACGAATTGAGTACTCCATAATACTTTATGTAACATTTTGAAATTGTTTAAGTTGGAATGTGGTTAAAATAGAATTATATATACAATTATACCTATATCTAATCTGCAATTCTCTTAAACTGACATGTGAAAAGATGACTTATTGTGCAAAAGTTATAAACTCAAACTTACCGTGCGTATTACGATACCATTAATGTCATGTCGTAAATAAAATCATGTCCTATATATTTTCAGCTTTCAGATTTCGTAGCTTTTAGCGTAGCATAGCGAAAGAAAAGGTTATCTGAAAAAATTCTGAGCATTTCACCCTCTCAGTTAGGATAAGATGACGTATTGTAACTGGCTTTTAATTTAAATGTTATGTTAAAACCCGTTTTTATGTCTGTCAACAGTAATATCCTCTGTGGTACACAATAAAAAAATACGTAAGAGACGTAGGATCTCCATTATTTTTTAAACTATTGTGTGTGTACATTGTCCAACGTAAAATATTCATACAACATGGCAATAAATTACTGTGCTGCTGTCTGCTTGCAATGCCTGTACTTGTACACAACTTTAAAAATATTGGCTAGTCGTGAAACGAAACGCATGAAACTTTAAATGTCGTTTTGTGCAAAATGCCACCCAATTGTGTTTAAATACTTCTCTCGGATATTTTCAATCGGAGTAAAAAAATAAGTACGTTAAAACTTCTTACTTTTTTTCTTTTGTGAGGATACTTGAAACTATATACTTGAAACGATATTTAAATAGGCAATACCAAAGTCTCGGTTTGTTTACGTATTTTCCGACACTTTCCGTCCGTACGGCATACATACAACCACAGACTATTCTTTTCTTTTTAAATATTTTTACGGCCAACCACAAACTAATTTTTTTAATGTTGCATTTGGTAAGCTTTGAAAGGAAAACTCTTGTTCCTAAGATAAATGTTAATTAAAAAGTTTATGTTTGCAACTTATCAAGAAACAAATCATAAGTAGGTATCTATTGCTGTTGTACTGGAATACATTAAATTAAACGTGCAGTTATAAAAGACGTTCCAATGGAAATATATTAAGTCAGGCGATGTAGCGAAATTCCTAAGACAATTTCTGCGGTTGACATCGTAAAAATTTATTACAGAAGCTAATCTTGTTGTTAAACGTCTCGAAGACGATAGGAAAAGCTTCTCTGGGGTTTGTGTTTTTCGACGGAATAAAATATTTCACCTACTTAGAATTTTTATAGATTAATACTCGTAATTTCTACTTAATAATTTTACAGTCCAAAATATGAATAATCTCAAAAATCATAAACGTGTGACTGACGAACCCACTATTAAAATACAGACTCACGATGCTAATTATACTTTTCTAAGCAATTATAAACCAACATTATATTTCAAGACTGCAAGTTAATTTCCCTGCACTTGCCCATTAACACTTGCAGAAGCAGGAAGCAAGTGCATGCATGTGAGATGTACTCGTAGCACTCAGTATGTCTAGTCACGCGGGGACCGTAGTCCGGTTGTGTGATGCACTAACGAACATGATACTGCATATCATGCGACCACTTTGCATACTCTGCATGACTTGATCCGCAGACGTGAAATAAATGTTTGTAAAGGTTTTTGAATAAAACTATATTATATTTTGAATACCACTATCTTGGTTTATGCAATAGCTACAGTATTTTTGTATGATAGTCACGTCACTTTTAATATTATATAGCTACTTGAGCGACGAAAGGTAGGTAGGTTAGGTATGATACACATATTATGTACTTCTTACAAATAACATTTTATAAATACGTACTATTTCGTCTAAAATCTAAAATGAGGTACACACTGTGTGTAGGTGTACTAAATGACCTACATTTAGTACCCATTTTTAACTTAAGAAATTTCACGAGTAAAATTATTCCTGTACCCAGATGAATATGTAGATAGAGACATTTTTATATATACGAGTGTTAAAGTAAATTAAGTTTCCTCACTAGTTTATTAAGTAGGTATAGCGCTGAATACTCATTTATTTACATTGTGAGGAACATTGAAAATACCTTATTCAAAACAAAAATATCAAAGGTATGTAGGTATGTACAATATCGACAGTATGGTAAAACAATATTATTCTCATGTTAACTTTTTATAGCACCAATGCCTCTTTGCACCTTGTATTTGCGGCGGAGTCAGAACTCAGAAGCTTCACATTTATTAGTGAGAGAATGTGAAGATGCGAGCTTTGTACTACACTATGACCAGTCACGAAACCCTAGGTCTCCCTTTGACGTGTACTAACGAACATGTTATGGCATACGAATATTTTGCTTTCCGCCTTGAATGACTGATGGTGACTTGCGTTAAATGCAATTATCTTTTACAATGATATACCTATAGAGACCTACCTATAGAGATAAATCTAGTCTTATATAGATACTAGGTAGCTATACTAAATTGATTATTAAATTATTTACCCTTTTAATGCATTTCGTTTTAGTGTGAATAAACATTTTAACAGCTTACGTACCTATCTATGCTCTTATAAAACACTTTTCGATTTTAATATTTTTATTTGTATTGAATTTTTGAACCGTTAAGAACCTTACATATTTACAGGGTATCAAAGTTGTGTACGTATCTCAGTATCTTTAAATTAGAACTTTAGAACGTAGTGCGTTATTCAGCATAATTAGCCATTGTTCAATAGACAATGAACCTGTTGTTCATTCAAAATTTGATTTCATACATTGAAACTCTCACGTCTGTTAAAATTAATGTCAATGTATGATTAACATTCATTACTTGTTTCAAGACTTAAAATTATCTCAGAGCTATCATTTATAACATAGACATTATACTCGTAGACAACAGCCATATTAGTGTCAAATAAAACCTTACACCGCAATCAATACTTCTAATAACTGTTTCAAGTCGGTGTTACGTATTTCCTAGTAAATACGACATATTTACTACTACTATGCTAAAGTCAGTTCTGATATAGCCCATTATGTGGTATTATGGTGCTATTTCTCTCGATACCTTGTAGGAATCGATGGTTAGCTAAGAATTTTCTGAACCCGGGGCTACAATACAAATGGTACCAGCCGTCCTCCACTGGTGCCTGTCACTCATGCTTATCGAAGCCGGCGTGAAACATCTCAATAGCCACTTATTTACCCACAATGCAACTTTATTAACAACCTCATAATGCATGTATAAATGTATTTAATACGCTGCAATACACGTACACGTACGCTTTTAAACGTCAAAGCCATTATTCGTTATTTCACTCGGAGCGGTTACTTCAATTTTACTTTAATGCAAACTAAACTTCGTTACAGACATATTCATGTATTTTAATTCGAACTTTCACTTCCATTAGTAAGTGATAATGATGGATGTTCTTCGTCAATCCTAACAACAATATAGTGCACAGTTTGCAAATTCAATAACAATACATCAACTTGGCAATCAGTAGGAGCAACAATCGCCCACCCAGAGTATTCATTCAATCAAATACGACTTTGCTCGTAAATCACTACACGCTTTGAGTACACGCAAGATCATTTTATGGTGCCATTAAAACTTCTAATAAATTTTGATAATTAAATTGAGGTATTTTAAAAACCTGTGTCAGTATTCTTATCGCCATTAATAATGAGACAAAATAATACAATAGGACTCAGTACCTAAACCATTGTAAAATGCTGCCTTAGAAATTCTGCAAAGTAAGTAGATAATAAAAATCGTTAATGAGGTGGAATTAGATACCAAGCAAAGCATAAAGAAACAGAAAAACTCGTAGAGGATTCTTTGCAAGTAAGGTTTAAAATTTAAAGTAAACATCTGGCCACAATCCGCCACATTCCCCAGAAAACTCTATACATTCTTATTTCTCCGGCAACTCGGGCGCTTGACAGTGCAAAAAGAGCGGCGGGCAGAGTTCACAGACGTCCCACGGCTTAGCCATTGTTGCTGGCAAGTACACCGCTGTGACAACCTATTCTATCGCGATCGGATGCTGCACTTTTTTGAGAAATATCAACAACGCACTAACTTAACAGCGGAGCTAATCGCTCACATCTCTTTAACATTGCCCACTTCAAGTTGAACTTACATAATAAGTACTTATTTAAATATAATACCTATGAATAAGTCTTATGTCGTACTCCATAGAAGGTGAATTGAGGATCGACGCGTCGTAATAAAATATGGTATTTCCTATCCAACTTCTCAGAAAAGCCCAAGCACCCATAACTTCCTTGCCATTCATTACTTATTAGGTACTTAAAATTACACAACTATAAGTGCTGACAAATCGCAGACTTGTGCTTTTACTACTGGTACTTCAATATGAAATTCTTGTAGTTTATCATTCGTTTCTTACTCATGTACCTTTATGCATATTTTAAATAATGTAAATTATTTACCTCTTTCTTGTAAAAAATAATTCGTGCTATCGCAGGAGAAGAAATCTGAAACAATCATAAAACAGGATTAAAATACATATAGGTATTGAAAAAATCTTTAAAGTTCTGGTTTGCTATTAGAACATTTTTATAACGTACCTAAAACCAGATAACCACAAAAACGTTCCAGGTCAACGTCGTTTTGCTCATTTTTCATTTCTGAGGTTACAAATAGCCTAACGATCAATGAGTTAATCGGTTGTCTGTGCCCCGTGACTCTATAATTGCTTTTCTGATCCTGTATGTACATATAATCTTAAACATCACAAAACGTAATTATGATGTAATATGGATCTCTATATTAACATTAGCTTATTACTACGAACATGGGATAAATTGGTCAGTCCTTTTTTAAAAAATTAATAATTCAGTTAACTTTGGTACAAACTAATTCAAAAATCATTATATTTTTCCATTCTCTCATATTATTTCAGAATAGTATGGCAAATGTTATTGTTTTGTCTTACGCCATAAATCAGATTTTGTTTTTTTTTGTACGATGGCAAAGGCGTTGTAGAGAGAATCGCAAAGAGAATTGTAGTGCTAAGTTGGCGTCATTCCTTTTGTACGTTTTTTAACCTTGGTAGTCTGCCGGCCTATATGACTTGCTAAATACAATTGGGAAGAATTTAACCATACAAATATTTGCATTTGGTAGAGAAAGATTTTTCATTCTTTTATTTGTTTAAAAATTGGAAAACTCCGCAATAAATTTGTATTTAATATGACATGATCTATAAATTATTGGATGATGATTAACTAAAAAATAAATCGATTTTATTCGTAGATAGAAAACGATCAAAAGTAGGCACTTAAATATACTAAGCCCACAATATTAACATAGTTTTAATAAACGAATCACCAATATTAAGGTTACCGCATGCATTATAAACACGTTAAGTAGCGGAATTTGAACATACCTACATAATATATGTGGATTTGCATTAACGTAACATCGTTATACACAAAATTGTGGTTTGCAAATAATGTTTGAGCTAGGTATGTCATTACATCGATATATCGCGATGTAATTTTAAAGAAACGACAACGCCGAAACTGCATTTTAATCTCGAATAAAGAATAACGGTCGGTTGAGAAAGTGGTCCAATCTTACCTATTATAATACGTGTGTACAAACAACTGACGGTCAACCATTAATTTTCAACAAGGTAATGACGCTATAAAGCATCGGACGTCCCGAACGCATAACGTTCAGGACAGATACTAGTTACAGCGGCCGTCGTAAATAATCCGACATAGTCACTTTGGCCTTTTTCTTCGGAGGAGGTAACTATGAAACTAGCGTTAGAGCGGCGAACAATATCGCCCGCGGCGGTCGTGCGCCGCCGACCAATAGAGGAGCAAAGTGGAAAAATAAAAGAGGTTTCGCATTGAAATGGTTCCTATCGGCATTTGGCTCGGTTGCTTCCCCTTTATCCGCGGATCGCGCTAGACAATGTGGTGGTGGGTGCGGGCTGCGCGCGCGGCGGGGACGCGGCGGGGGCGCATGTGCATGACCGCGCAGGGCGCAATGACCTTGCGCGCACATTCCTCCCGCTCTTTCGAAGGCTCCCGCGGCCCTCCTATCCCGCCTCCTTAACTAGCTCTACTTCCAGGAGCGACTACTTTAAAGTAGGCAAAAAGTTTTTGAGGACAATGACATTGAAATCGTATTAAGAATACAAAGGAAACAATTTGCCAAATTTGTTCACGGTGACATCGATGACTCACATTCCAATTATTTTACCTACTTGTATTTGATATCACAGATACGTATATAGGTAGTTATCAAATTCACTCTCGCCAATAATATCATCTGAAATGAGTTTGATATTTTAAGTTTTTGCTGTAGTGAAAAATAATATATTTATATACTTATTTATAACATAACAGTAAATTGTTCAGTTCATGTAAATATCCACTTCGATGCGTAGCATCACGTGAAACAACTGAAACCTACTTAAAAATCAAGCACTATACGCCAAACTGTGTCATTGACCTCTGCTAATGCATATTGTGGAGTGAATAAGCGAGTAAACAAAATTACTATAATTACTAGTCAAATAAAAAGCTTTACTACATAGAATTCTTAAAGTGCATTGTTTTAAGCCACTCTCCAATTACGCAATAGAGTGTTGTAAGCAAAGATGAATAAACATTACGGGTGATGATACGATGATGTGACTCGATGAAATCATTTACTGAGTTGAAAAAACTGTAACTATTGTTTTTAATTGTCAACAAATTTTAAAAATTCACCTATGATAGCACAAATCCAATATTTTTCTCTAATAAAAATTAGACAGAACAAATTAAATATTTCAGTCCTAAGAGCCACATACAACTTAAACATATGACTAATACAAGCTAACTCCCACATAACCGCGCCTCAATTTCAACTCGACTTTCCCATTTGCGACCGCGACATTTTTCACGTACTGTTCTAACCCAAAAACGGAACAGATCTGCTTTAATCACACACTACCGGCGCCTACGCAACTGGGTAAAACGCACCTACTCAGGAAATAACGGTCCATAGCCCAAATTGTTAGGAAACCACTAGCCGACGTCGTAATTTGGCTCAAACCACTCAGAATTTACCAACTCTGAGAAAGAAACGTCACTTGTCTGTCAACCGTGACAGGAATGTACATTAATTTCGTGTTATCACAATTACCCGACTACTGTTTACTTTAGATTAAATAATAATAATATGCTGCACTGGAATACTGCGTTCCCGTGCTATACAATTTTATGATTGCTTTCCATCAGCTAAGTAAATGGGTAATTTAATCTTATGGCAAGTAAATCCAATTAACTTGTTATCGTAGACGCGCTCATTTATTCAGGACATTTCTGACGTTATCTGATTTGAAAAGAATAATGAAAAATAATATCTATAGCTATTTGAAGTCAAATTAATTTTTTTTGATTCTAATTGCACAAATAAATAGTACTGAAAAAAATCGGCCTTTTAAATAAATGTTTTTCTAAATTACATCCCACTTTATTCGAATAGGTATTATGTTTGATAATCTTACGTCTGTAGAGGGTTCGTTTGGCTAACGATGGCAGCGTGGCGCCGATTACCGGAACTGATAGAGTTCCAGTCCGTAGTTGCCGAGACGTGCATTTAAAATACACAAAGTGACAGCGTTTATGCTAGAACGTGCGTCCATTCGCGTAGAACGGCCATGCTGAGTGTTAAGTCTTCATAAAAATTAATTAATTCATTTATTCACAAGTTAAGGATCGTTATAAAATTTTTGGAATACATACATACATAAGCTCATCAGTCGTAAATCCGATTGTGATGCCGAAAAGAGTTCCTGTTTTAATCACTTAGCTTAATCAATATGCTTGAAGGTATATGAAGAACGTCCTTTGTATACCAAATTATAATTACATGCTTACTTAGATATCATATCGTGACGGGAATCGTCTAAGGTAATTTTATAGGTTGGTCTGTGTAGTAGGTATACCTAAAATAAAAAATAAAAACAAAATTGAATAGATGTAATACAAATATAAACCATGTTAAACTTATATAATGATGTGAATAACGAATACGCGTCTATATTAATTAAACGTAGAGGAAATGGCAAAAAACGACCCCATTAACTAGACGAGCTGTTTACGAGAAAATGTCTATTGCATTCTTGCATCCGTTTTATGTCTATAAAAACATCTGTCTTTATAATAAATATAAAAACGTATCTACTGAGTTATATCATAGCTCATCTGTATCACCATCAACAAGGTAGTGAAGAAATAAAAATAAAAGGACTTTTTAACCACAACATCTTGATGTGTGCAGTGAACAGCTCTCATGCCTCTCTCTCACTCAACTGGAAAGTATTCCGCTTCCGTGAGTTCCATACAAAAATTTGTATATTGATAATTTTGTCACAGAGTTTCAGACACTCTCATCATTTTGTGTTGATTAATGTGCAGTACCTAATAACAAGCCAACTACGGAAGAAAAGGACATACGGAGGGAAATGCCTCTCCATTATTTAAAGTGCCGCATCTATAATCGGCATATGCAACATAAGAAACTTAATCGTGATTGTAAAATTGTGGAAATGTGTCAAAGCTATTGATACACGTCAAATAATACTAAGTCCTTA
Organism: Ernsta delagoae; assembly: GCA_018230765.1. Taxonomy (NCBI): domain Eukaryota; kingdom Metazoa; phylum Arthropoda; class Insecta; order Lepidoptera; family Hesperiidae; genus Ernsta; species Ernsta delagoae. Next base: position 10,564 of record DWBH01000186.1, read on the forward strand.
CAAACAGTTCTATAATTTATTCAATACCACCAATCAATCAATGTGTTCAATACCAAAAGTGTGTAGGGTAGGAAAACATCCTATCAACCTCGCTAACTCTCTTACTTCCATGAAAGAACAATGTTGATGTGTTACTCAATCTTATCGTATAGCGTGGCATCAAAGAGCCTGTGAATATTTAAGTACCATTAAAATAAACCTGTTTCCATTACGTCAATTGCGCATCCTCAATAAGTAGTAGAGTAGCCCAGAGTAGTCAAACCACCTTACTCCAAGAAGACAAAGTGGGAAATTACATATGTCGGTCAACATTTTAAAGAGTACCTTGTATTCAAAGGGCGCTGTGCTATTTACGTCGCATCCAGTTCTTTAAATAAAACATTGTTGCCTGTCGTAGTACATTTTTATTTGTTTTGTTGTTGAAATAAATAGATACAATAAATGTAGACTGAAAATATTCAAACCCGTTTAAGTTTAGACTTTGCAATTACCGAGGCTCTACTTTTGCATAACTGAAGTTGTGATAATAATAGTTTAAAGACATATAGGAAAAACTTGTCAGTATACATATTTAACGTGAGCTATCCATTCAATTTAATTAGGGTTGTGGACAACTTTTTCATTAAAGAAATAACTGTAATAAACTTTTTAATTAAATAAGGTAATGAAGAAAATTAACCGTTAATATGCATGCCCTTAATCAAGAGAATTATGTAAGCATTAACTGTACCCAGATTTTCCCACATGATTATAACAGCATGTACAGATGTGCTTATTTATTCACTTCTATGGGAACGTCACAGATAAAACTCAATAAAAGCTCCGCAATTAGAATGAGTTGAGTAAGAAGCGCATTATGTTTATTATTCCATGCTATAACACAATCACAAACGTGCCGATTTATTGCAGCGAACCTTAACTACATGAATTATTTATTGTAGGCATGTTTTGAATGACGTACAAATTGTATTAAAAAAGATAGACACTTCATTTTTATAATAAAAAATGTATAAACAAACGTAGCTAATAAAGTTTTAACGTAAATGTTTATCGGATGTGGAGATCACATAATAAAAAGTGGCTTTTTCATTTTGTTGTTTATCTTAGTATTTTTTAAAATCTGTCAACACAATATCTATAATGTGTTAATAAACTAAAAAGGTTATCAGAACGCCCAATCATCACTTTCAATGAACAAAATATTATTGATGCTACTTGTGTACGTAAAACGATTCAGTACGTATATAGGCGGAACGTATGACTATGGTGCATCATCGCCAAATCTCTATATCATACATTCGACCACAATACGGAAACTTCTTCATATAAACCACTTTTACGACTTTAAATACAGTTAGAACTCTGTAAGAAAGTTAATGTCTTCGCTTTGTTGAAACTAAAACTAAGTTTTTTTCTCAGCTTTGGCGGATAGCGTTATTCATTTATTTCTTGTATTTCTGTGACACTTTTTTGGTGCCACTAACTAAACCAATTTCAGTTTCTTTTTATAGAATCGTAAATAACAGTCGATATCTCAAGTCAGACTGTTTCTTTTTTATGAATAAAGAAAAAAATACAATGAAATAACGAGAATATTTTTAATTGCAATGTTTTGTTATTAGTTTTATGCATCTATTAAAATAATGATATAGAATATTATAATGTATCACTAAGCTTTTATAAAGTTGTTAAGTAATAAAAGGACCGAGATCAACGCAGTACAATAAGATGACTTGATCGCCGACTTCCGCTCGATTCAGATATCCATGTCAATGATTTTATTATGATACGATATTATCGCGATGATCCAATTTTCTGTAGGTCTGTTGTCTTTTTCTGCAGCAGCTATGGATGTAATAACACTTCAATCTGACACCGAACATGGTAACAGTCCGTTAGAATTCTTTTCGCAAACAACTGACAACGGACACGCCTCGATACGCTATCACACCAAATTTTACGCCTATAATTACAAATTAGTAGAAGACGCGCAGATATCTGACCAAGTATTAAAGAGTAGGTTAAGGCTATTATGTTCTTTTTTGTTGTTGTAGCTTTAATGGACCATAAACATTTATATAAAATTTATACTACCAATAGGTACCTAGGTATTTACAAAAAACGCTGCTACGCGGTGCGCGCTGCTACGAAACAAAAACGCGTTGATGTCTTTTGTACCGCGAAAGCTATATTTCCACTATTTGAGTACAGCTTGTTATTAATAGTCATTATAGTTGTATCTTAATAATAATTTAATAAGTTTGGTTGCAAACATTTCTTCAAAACCTAGTTTCAACTTTAAGAAAGTAGGAAACAAGATTTCAACTTTACTTGTAATATAGGTAAAGATGTTCTCGCGATTTCTATATCAGTCGATGTCTGATTGTCTTAGTGACAGAAAGCATTTATTGCTGTGAACTTTCATAGATAAAGAGGGTAATGTCCGTCATTGAACAGTTGTGAAACAATCGCAAGCCGACGTGACTTATTCTGATGGCCACGACGAGCGTCGACAGCGTGGATAATGATATCGTTGTCTGTCGCGACGGCCGACGATCAGGAGCGGGGTTCTGAATCAATCCTGGTCAGTGAAGACTAGCGACGGTGTCAATGACCGCTCCGCACGACGTCTTTACTATTGAACGCTATATATTCCATCTATTGTAAAACATGTAATAAAATTATACTACCAATTAAACCTTACAAATTATATAATGGTAAAAAATAAATCACGCGTCATCATACCTAGCAAATTGACAATACACGCAGTACCGCTACGTTACCTTCGTGTTATCCCTGTAATTAAATTACTTCATCCTACGTGCTAACTGTACTTTAAATATTTCCGAATGAAACTCTATCTAGTAGCAGTTCAATAAACGTTGGCTCGGATAAAAAATATAAGTGCGGTTTCAATTCCGACCGCACGACAGGACTAAAATTACAAGGAAGAAGAAGAATCAAGAAAAAATGTTGATCGACAGGAAATCCAATATCGATATACATTTCATGCAGGTAGTATTAAATTCAACATACATATCATTACATCAAAATATTTTGTAACTTTTAGATCTTAAGGTACGTGGTATCTCAATTGACTAAGTTTAAATTTAAGTCAGAATAAATGATTTTGCAACTTTTACTTTAGTAAAGTAACGTTGAATAAAAATAGATATTGAAGAAAAATTATTAATGCAAACCGTATGGTAGTATGTTCCCCAGTTACGAATACTATACATACCTTTAATTAATTGTGTTAGTTAAAGTCACGTGGAATATAATTGTTACACGTTATTTTTATAAAACATGACGTAATGAACAAATCAACTGTGTTACAAACGAGTACGATTGAAACAAATGCACCCGTGACTGGCAAGCGATATAAAACATTTTGACTAGTTGCTTGTAAGTTATGATAGTGTGACATAAACCTCACCTGGCAGCAGCAATAATTACAACGTACTACAAAGTTTACTTCCATTCCCGGCGGGATGTACGCAATGTGTAGTGTTTACAAGAACCTATTAGTGTACTAGGTATTCGATGTACTGCTTAAAAGCTCTACCTTGTTCGTGTCTACGTGACTGTGACAATAACATTGTTTCAACTTATGTACTTATAGGTAGGTACGTAAAAATATATGAATCGCTAAATGTGTTACTAAGCGCAATAGTTAAAAATTGGTGGATTAATTCAGTAATTTTTCCTTTGAAAGATTCTGTGATAGCTATGCGATAGACGACGTATAACAATAAAACAAAACACAAGGATATATAATAAGTTCACCGAATCATAATTTATTGAAACATGTACATAGGTAATATATTGCAAAACAATAAAAGAAGATGACAAAGAATGAATTTAATTTTAAAGCAGCTATGACTTATAATTTTTGGTTACACCAAAACAGCGCCGCGTAACATTAGCACAAATTTCAATAAAAGAAAGTATCTACCTGTTTATTATTTGCTCGTTAATCAATAATACTATGTAGTTCACGTCAATAAAACATTTTATCTATGTGTGTAAAGATGTCATTGCA
>DWBH01000187.1:0-14603 GCA_018230765.1 Ernsta delagoae
TTATACGCATGTAGTAAAAAACGGTTATTTCAATATTACAAACAAACCCACCAATTTTATATATTAGTATGATATAATTATATAATTCTGTGCATATTACGACGCGACATAAGGAACTGCTAATCATTGGTAAAATGTTTAATGTTAAAACACTGTTGGTGAAGACTGGTAGGCATTCGTTAAGGAAAGGAAAAAGCATATAATAATATTTTAAAATCGGGAATCTATAACGACCACATTAAAATAAATGATAATAAGTATATTGTTATGTATAAATTATATTATACCTAAGATTAAGCTTTAGAACTCTCAAATTCGATTTAAATCTTTTTTGGTATCTTGTATAAGCCCTGATTGCGCCCGCGCAGATTATTGGGCCAAGGTCACGGGCAATGTGCGGTACACGCATCTGCATTGGATGCATCTACTAAATATTTTTTATTTGCTATAGTTTATCTGCGCTTATTGCGTAAAAGGTGTATTAACTTACCTAGGCACGTTTAAAAAAACAACATAGGATTGAGTATATCTCAAGCTACACCCAAGTGCGAAAATTATTATAAAAAACGCGCACTCAAGATATACTCAATCATAAGTTGTGTTTATTAACACGGGCCGTACTTAATAAATAAAGTTAAGACAACCATTCGTAGGTACTTAAAAAATCTTTTTATTTTATCGCCTAATAATTGTACCTAATGCTTATAACAGCATTTTTTCAATGACTCATCAGACTGAAATTAATTATACTTACGAGGGATTTTTCTGACCCTGATACCTCATTTAAAATGATGCTGACATAACAATCGTTTTCTTAATTTTCGTACACGTTTAAAACGTTTTGATTGTGTTTCTTTTCTGAGCAAAGTAATAGTTATAATATTATTAAAGAAACTTTATAAACAGTAGGTATTATTACGTAAGCTGGTGCCCGTGACTTCGTCTTTGCAGGATACAATTCACATCATATTTTTATAAATTGTAGCCAATGTAAAGTTTTAATAAAATCCCTCAGTAGTTTTTACGTGAAAGAGTAACAAACATCCATCCATCCTTACGTACAAACTTTGCGTTTATAATATTAAAATATAAGATTGGGAGAATTCGGTAAAAAAAATTAATAAGTAAAAAACTTTAAAAATTACACGTCAATTTAATAAAAAAAAGCAATTAATATTGATTAATGGTGCTTTAAACCAAAGGAATAGGCAGTCGAGCTTTAAAGTTTACTTCGAAAATCACTTTTTATAAACACTTCGTCTGTGCACCGAAGCCATCATCATTATTGTAATCAATCAATCTAAACACCATTGAACTATGAATCATACTGATAAACAAAACATGTACATAAGTTTGTACATTTAACGCGAGGCAGTGACAAAGTACACGATACGATGCAGTGTTACCGGATAGCCTGTTGTAAGAGACACCGGTGTGATGCCTCTGCACATCTTGACACACAGATTAAATTAAATAAGGACTGGCTGAATGCGTTGCTTTTGTGCCTGTTTTAAATTAACGATCGTTTTTTGGAACTTTTTTGAATTAAGACGTCTCCCGTTCGTTTGAAATTAAATTAAATTCAAATTTTGGGTTCGTGTATTGCAGATTACAATGTCTTGTATGTTGACGTCTGCTTATGACGTCTTACCAAATAGTCGCATAAATTTTTAAATTATTAATTTTTTTGCCATCTTTAATGACTTAATATTAGATTCGAAAGCTACCAAATTCACCATAATTGCCACACTACTGCCTATAATTTCCAGTATTTCCCAAACAAATCGTGTTCAATTCAAAGTCATCGTATCTTCTTTTACAACGTTGTTCAGTTTCATCTTTAATTCAGAGCTATACACAACAATACAATCTATGATTAATTTATAATGCTTTACCATATCGAATGTCCCTACTACACCCGGTTTAATCTATCAAAGGGGGGTGAATAAACACCACCTCGCAGGCACAGGAGGCGTGCGTGAGTATCAGGTGTCCGACGTCCGCCGCTCTAACAATATCTATTAGCACCCTTAACTCAACTACCCACAGTTCAAAATGCCGTAGCAAAAGAAGCGAAGTATAGGGCAGGAGCTGATAAATCTAACGCGGAGTCTAGATTTCTGAATGTTGGTCTAAGGATTGTTTACCGCTCTACGTTACTTTGAATCCGATATGGTTAATAGCATCTCGCTTACATTTTTGTTGTTGGTATCGTGTTACTTGAATCGAACCGTGTCGAATATTTTGCTTGTAGGTTGGTATTTAGTTGATTTAAATGATACAAGCATTTTGCATAAAACTATAGAGGAACTATAATTCTCTGAAAGATCCATGTTGTAATTATCAAGCATATTAGTGGTCTTGGTAGCTATTAGTGTGTTTAAGTGAGATAACATTACATAATACCTATGACGCAGGGTAGGTAATTTAATTTCAATACTTTCAATAAGTATTTTGCGCATCTTATTTATAACAACAAAGACTTTTTTTCATCTGTGGCACATGTTTGAACCTGCACTGCATCAGCTGCAAGCCATCAAAATCAATCACGGATATATACTCGTAAGACATAACGAATATAAGAATACCTAGAAAATTCTTACCAATAAATACGTAAGAGTAATAAATATCATAAGAAAGCTGCGGCCAAAGACAAAATATTCAGTCTTTCAAATACCACGAAACTATCTCATATCGACAATCGTAAAATAAACATTGGCTGTATGTACACAAAATGTTCGTTATTATATTCAAGAATATCGTGTGACGTTAAAAAAACAAGTGAAGCTCAGATTACCGCCATTCGAGCCGGCCCGGCCGATGTTAATTCTCGAAATGTTATTTTTACAGTTACACTCTAAAAAGGTTTCAATACGAATACGAAACATAATTTTATTCACAATTTATATTTTTAATTTAAATTTTAAAACGTATGTGGGTTACTCATTTTCCGAGCGTGCAATGTTTCCAGAGATATCGGGTTATCTACTGAAACATTGTGGGTTGCGGGATACGGCGTTTCTTTGTTTTCTTATTATTATTTTAAACGTAAGCTTAGAACGTAAGTAACAATATTATGTAGAATGTGTGGATGTTATAGATATGAATAAATGAATCAATAGGTGTTCTGTTCTTGTATAACTCACGAACCTGGTTGATGAAGTACCATTTTTGCCAAACAAAGACAATAGTAAAATGTTATTCTACCTGCTTTCATTATAACTTCAAACTTCAAGGGCTATTGATTAAGTTATTGAAATTTTTCAAACCAGTGAATGTGTCTTATAAAACAGACAAGCAGAACTGAAATTGTATTAGCCTTTATTCAGATTAATGATAAAACAGTAGGTACAATCCACTAATAATTTAAAATATCTCAATAATTAAGTATCTGTGTGCAATTTGCAAATGCCTCCTCCAAATCCTTCTATTTGACTAGAGTCAAATTCTGCACTTCCTATCCATTTTTTCCTGCTGTCCCGTTAATTTCCTCTTCTCATCTTTTCTTTTGCATCCCCTGCCTTCTCTTGGGTACCAGAACATGAGAATTTTACTCCACTTTTCCTACCACTTATAACTTCCTTAGAACTGAAATGACCTAAACACAAATCCAAGTAAAAACGTATAAAACTGTATGTTTCATCAAATACCCTTTATATTTGTTATCCGATAGCTCGCCGACATTTCGACCGGTCCATTTAGACTGTTAGCCTGGTGCCTGGTGTCGGGTAACCATTACATATCACGTTACGAAATTTGACTGTTAAACCGATGCACACCTGAGATAAGAGGGGACAAAACTCTTTAATTGTTTAAGGAAGAATGCCACAGGGATGTATCGTTGGTCTAACGCTGCGTAATTGACTTTATACTTAATAAGCAAAAGCCCTTCCATTACTTAATTCAAATCAATTAATGTGTCCATCTACATTAACAGAGTTAAAAACTGACATGATGTATAACATAATTGAAATGTATAATTCAATTAAAATAAAATAACTAGGTACTAACAAAACAAATTAAGTTTTCATGATCAAATAATTAATTCAAAGTTACATGCATTTATAATAATATGAATGCATTAACTTACCTACGTTCAATATTAATGTATTAAGTGAAACTTATGCTTGCACAACGTTAAAACTGGCTTTTAATGGTATATCGGGTGTCGCTGGACTCAAGTTTCACGTTTATTTGCTGCACTATTACTTATAACCTAATCAAATGACACACGAACCTTTTGTAAGATGTTGTAAGCAATATTTTATGATTAATCGATGCAGTAAATCACTGGTGGTGTAAAATTTGCGGCGTCCATAACAGGCAGATGAGCATCTTACGTCAATAGACGCTGCAATCACTTGATAGAAGATCACTAGAAAAGACCATTTGAAAGAAGAGTGTTTGATTAATCTTTCTTAGTCATGAAAATCTTAGACTTGGTTCTAGCTAACATTCAAAAGACTATCGTTTTTTTAATGCTATCTAATAAACAAATTCATAGCCCAGAATAAGCCCAGAAACAAATCTACCTATGTTGTGCCCTAGGTTTTCGTCTTTCATTTAGGGAGGGTAGATGCGCTGTTTGTGACCGATTGAAAAGTTGTAGTAATTAATAAGAATGTACAGACAGAAAATATACATTACCCAATAAACTGAGCTAAAATAAAGGGTAGTACCCGTTAGTACCGTAACGAAACACCCTTTGCGGAGGACATTCAAGCGGTCGCTTTTAGTGCAGTGTCAGATGTCCCTGGCCTCTCCAGTTTCATGTTGAGTCTGACACCACTAGCGGGTTTGCCATTGGCTGTAAAAAAACTGTGGCCTGCTGGCTTGAATTTCGAGCATTTGCCGCTGTTTTGAAATGGGTTATTTTATTGGACCTAGCATAGTTGTCAGAAGATAGCGGAAGAACATTAAGATTTCCTGGGGCCAACTTTTAAAAAATATCGTAGTTTAATAACGACTTATTCGCATTATGAGCTCCATTCGGTCGGTTAGGTAATTTAATATTTTATTCCTGTCATGGGTAGAAACATTCTTTTCTTTTATGTAAATGTTATTTTAAAGACAAGTGATCATCGTATGAAATTTTCAAGTACGATTGAAATAATAATGATTTAAGTATTTTAAGTGGTGAGGCTTCTGAATTTTGGCTTTAAAATCTTGTCCGTGACTTTACATTTGCAATTGACTGCCTGAGATGTTTTTCTTTTCCTTAAAGAGAAATATTAAATGGATTCGTCCAATCCGTCGAAATTATAATTAGGCAATCTTTACTTTGCTTATTTTTCGTGATCTAAGTATAAAGATTACTCTTAAAAGCAAAAATACCTAATATACAGAACATCGATTCTGTTAAAATGGACAAAAAACACAGGCCATTAAAAATTCATTTCACCAGGAGTTCCAGGTTCTCTCTCTCTGGTATCGATTACAATTTTTCAGTGAGTAATTAAGAATATTTTAATTACATAATCTGAGAAGCGCGGTTCCGATCGCCGGTTTAATTATCGCTGAAGCCGACACCGGGCGTTAATTTTAGAGAAAGCTGAAACCCTCTGAGCTGGTACCTACTCTATCTACTGTATAATGTTTGGCGTCAAAAATCATATTATATTCCATGCATGTTGCTGAACTTTGGTTTGTTATTCTGCTTGTTTCACTTTGAATCACACTGCAATGTCATTCATCAGACCTCTATTGGCACTTAAACTTGAGGGTCCTGATACTGCTAAAATCTCATTTAGTATCACGTAATCACTGTTGTGTGTATTTATCTTATCTGTATTTAATTTCCTGAAGCACTCCGGTTCTTTATTACTTTTAAAATTAACGAGTGTAACCAATTAAACGACACCCTTTACTTCAAGCAATATGGTGGATTATGCTACAGATCTAGAGTTACAAGACGTTCAATAAAACCTAGTTAATAACTCGATGCACAATGTTTGATCGTGAGTTAGTTTATTGATATCAGATGAAGTTGCGGTAAGGGGTTGAGGATATCTTATCCTTCCTGATTATGTTTCAGCCTAAGATAGGAGTAGGTATCATAATAATATCATAAATTGTTATAAAATATGCAAGCTATATAAAATTATAGAGGAAATATAAAGAAGGGGCCATCTAATAAATTTCCTTTGAAACGTTGTCGCATCTAACTAAAGCCTCCATCCACTATTACACTTCCTTCTTCTTACCAGTTAATCTTTGTTCTGGGACGTTATTTTTTTTAACTAATAGGAACGATTTCGATCCTATTCGTTCCTCAAAGCATAACGTCACCATTTTGATGTTCTAGATCTAGATCTTCTTTTATCTTCTTTTATCCCTAAAATCCGAGACCAAAACTAAATGCTCACAAATGGTGATTTCGTAAAAAGGGTGAAATAGTCCGAGAGCCCGTTCCCCCACAATTAGCAGGTTTCGACTGGCGCCGACAGAGGACACCGCGCGTCATGCGCCCGGCTGACGTGCGTTTGGTGCAACCCGACCCCGCTGCTTACACCCACACCTTACTGATGTTGTCGGGATTTTATGTACAATTTACAAAATATTGTAGGTATAATAAACGTATGAGTACAGTAGTTTTGCACCGGAATATTATGTTTCGTTTGGTAGTTATGAAACAATACCAAAAAAACAGTTAATACACCTACTCATCATAATAGTTAGAATTGCAACCCTTTAATCGTCAGCAAATATCATTTATATCTTAATTGTCGTCAAAGTCCTATTCTAATAAGTTAGTTCTATGTTAGTTCAAACATGAATCTAATTCATGTGATGTCCTGAAGTTTTGGAGCTAAATCTTTATCATTTGGAGATAATTCTTTGTCTTTAATTCTTAACAAATCGGTTTGTTACACAATATTCTATCTTATAAACTCTCTAGACGTCTCATCGCAGAAATAATTTTATAATTTCATTAAGTGTATATAAAATATCTTATGATGAATAAAAAATTTTGATTTGATTTGATTTGACAATTAATTCCTAAACTGAGTTTAGCAAACTCTCTATAGCCAACTGCTTCATGACAAATATATTGCCAATGGCTTCAAGACTATTAAATTATATAATACTGTGTAAATTTGGTAAACAACTGAACGTCGTCACATGTACTACCGAAATTCGATATCAGCAGTCATACGTCCGTCAAACGTTTACGTTTTCTTGCAACCCGAGCTCTCTGCCTACACCGGTAGGCACTCGTGTTGGCATTCAATTTTCCCAACAATATTTAAAACGGGATTATGATGCAAGTCCAAAGCTTATTGTTATTTCTCGATCTACACATTGACGTAAACTCACCATACTATGGGTGAGTGCAGCATTTAATCGCATCCCTACTTTTGGTCAAAGATGAACTAAGGATTTTGGTCACATACACCTATGAGTGTAGTTTTTTTTTAGTTGAGTATGTATTAATGTAAAATAAAAGAGTTTTATTTCAAGTTAAGTAAACAGATTAAGTGATACCTACCTATCGATAATGCAATAAGATCAACTCGTAGGCACATTAGAGATTAATGGTATTCTAAAGAATTATGATCCTTCTCCTCAAAACTGCTTTACAAAATAATGCTTTGAAATTCAGGAAGCCGGTCTTTATAATTAAAGCATCTCGACTAGCGCTGTCATGCGACACCGCGCGTCATCCGCGTCTGACGTCGCTTTTGGTGCAACCTGACCTGTTGTCTAGTTACTCGAATATTGGCTTCCATGTTACTATGCTGTATACTTTTTAATGGCGAACAACGTACCTGCAGATGTCTAAATTAGATTTTGAGGAGGCGATATAAGAATAAAAAGGTTGGTTGTAAAAATTAAAAATATTTAGATGTGAATTCTCTTCAATTCGATTTCTTGGAGTCTTAAAAATTAAAATATCCAGAAAAAATACAGTTGAACTAGAATTAGCTATCCCAAAGTAGTCTTTAGTAGCTCATGACACAGTTAGGTATATAGTTAAAATTCAAATTTCGATTTAGAGCTATTAAACATTCCCGCGCTATTGACTAGCAGCGACACTTGAAGCCGTGCGTCATCCGACCGGTGTGGTAGTTTCCATGCAACTCGACCCGCCTACCCACACGAATTTTTACAAAGGTCACACAACACTTACAGTATGCCCACTGTATGGCTTTGTAATTTACTCGTATGTAATTTTCTCTACATCCTTTGGCGAGACACTTTTGGCAATTGCTCCTTTATGGTTCCTCTTTGTTACCTTCGAGTTTCCACCACAGATAAAATAAATAATCAAATAGAACTAAAACATGGCACGCTCACTTGTTTTTAATTAAAAAAATAACGAACGAAAAATTCAAATAAGCTCTCACCTTACTCTTGATATTGTACACTGGTGCCCAAATTACATCTTAAACGTCAGTGTAAGTACTAACAATAAGGTTGAAAAGTACAAGATGTTTCGATAACTTGATGCTCTCGCGGCCTTACGCGGATTCCGTGTCATGGATAACATGGACAAAAACATAGACAATTACGCTACACACATGCAGAACAGAAACATAAATTCATCAGTTTCTTCCAGATTTGGACAAGCAAGCTTTACCTTCTACATAACACTCATTGTTTATCATCAAATCAATAAACACAGACTAGACGATCAAACAATCCCTTTCATATTTCCCGCCATAACTCAACGTCGTCATTGCGTTCAGTACAGCTGTATATTTGAAAAAAAAAAAACAACTTTTATATTGGGCTACAACTTAATCTGTTTTAGTTCCCAAGTACAAGGGAGAACCCGAGCGACAGAAGTGTCAGAACCCGATCTCTCACAATTAATGCTCGTCTCAACTAACACTCGACATTCAACACCGAGCTTGTCTGGGGCTACGCAACTTTTTGCTAATTTGCCTTTGCTTAGTTGAATTGGCTTGAGTTGTGAGCGGTTAGGGTTCTTATTTTTATGTCCAATAGACTATTAGATTCTCTGTTACAATATTACTAAAAAGTTTCCTTTGTTCGCTTTTGCCTAGTTTTCAAATAAAAAATTATCGAATGACCAGGGATTTAGTGGTTGAAGGGCAGGTTGGAGATCATGATGAAGATAATTTGTCAATAACTACATACGCTAAAGTTTTATCACTTGAATGTAGCTGTTGATTTCACTGTATTCATTTTCAATTTCTGGTCTTCACGAAGCTTAAGGTCGAAGGTCCCTTATCATAACTTGGGGGACTCTGCAATCATAGGGATCCACACTTTAGAAAAAGGCTAAAAGCTGATAGATCACCAGATTACACATCACTTTGTGTACTCTGGCAGCGATTCACGTGCGCTTGACAATGGAAGCATCAATTGTCACCTGGTTTTCTTGATCTATTTTGGTATTTCAAACCTCGATGGTGCTGTTTCAGGGTTACAAACGCTTTTATATCGCATGGTATCATTATACTAGACGATTAATAAGAGATATTCTTTGTTTCGCGACAGTGCCAGAAAAATCGCATTGTCGTCGGAAACTAGAACGTACGTAAAGAGTAATGTCAATTTGACGTAAGAAAGGCAAACTGCAAACTGACAGACAATTCACCAACATGTTTCCGGCTTTGGAGGAGAGCTCCCCTATTTGCCCCCCTTTTTTGCAAATAAAAAGTACCTTTCTATTACAGGAAGTTCCTTTTATTTTCGCAATGTTCGCTGCAAGTTGATCATTCCATCTCCACTCTTAAGAAATAAGTATGGCTAAGTAAATAGTCAGCAGACCGTATGATTGTGATCAATGACATATTTGTATCTACAACATATGTACTACATGCATAATGTAATCCAAAAGCAAACTGAAAGTGATACTCGTGACGTGCGAAAGTTTCAAGACACTTAACTGTAAGCTATTGTGCTATTGAGTCGTAAGATTTTGTTATTTTTGTTTTTCACTATCGCAAGACGACCCCAGATCTGGTCCATGTTCAAGGTCAACGGTGGCCACTTATTATTGGTTATTAACTTGTTTCCTATGAAACACCAAAATTGTAACGTAAAAAATGCGGGTATGTGTCGCGCTGTAAACACTAGCTCTGAATATAATTGTGAAAATAAAATTTAAAAACGAAGTAATAGTAAAAATGCTATTAGTAAAGTGTACCATAATGTCTAACTAATCAGTAGAAGTGTTATCAAGTGCTGAAATACGGAATAAACGGTGAAAAGTGACGCTAAACTACAAGGACATAGTGTTGACTTTATGTCAATAAACTGGGCTATTTTTCTTTTTTGTTTGTTTATAAGTGGATAGAAACGGACCTACAATAATATTGCAGTGTATTTCATAGTAAAAATATATAATTTACATTGACTCCTAATCAAAACTACAAATTAGTGAATCATACTTTGCTGTCGAACGAATCACGTTAAAGTCTACCTACATATTCAGTTAAAACTTCTCATTCGCTGACTTTTGCTTTTACCTGTGTTGTGGTCTATAAATTCACATGAACCAGCTGATTAACGGTGGTGCAACAAGCACTGTGACGGATTGATTTCTAGTACAACGCGGTGAAGCGCAGGTTCAAAACCTTGCAATCAACGAAAACTCACGCAAATTTTTGAAACAAAAATTTTAAAACATAAATTATGGAAAATATAACAGTAAGAAGCAAGTTAAAAAAAACAAACTCAGAAGCAAATATTTCTGTGATATCTCATAAATTGGATTACAGTTTCGAAAACACCGATCTTGATCTAAATTCGACTCTTCTAGAAACATCGTCATTGAGTACATGCAATGTTCAAACTACACATGACTGCTTAACTACAATAGAACTAAAGAAGGAGTTAGATTGTACAAAGCTAAAACTTGAGAGTGCTGACCAAGAAATAGTAAATCTGCTATGTGAGATAAACCGTTTAAAACAGACACTAAATGAGCAAAAAATGCAAATTGAACTCCTAAAAACTGTATCAAAAAATAATATTCACTTAACTAAATCTACACAAAATTCTAAATGTTTGTCAACTATCAAAATGAGAATTGCTAAATCGCCACGTCTTCTGTATCATCAGAGTGGTTGCAACAGCCTTACTAATTCTCCGATGCAAGCCAAATCTGTTCAAAGCGCAAAAAGCATTCAAAACGTGGAGGGAAAAATATCGCAAGCGGCTAGTAAAGTAGATATGGCAACAATAACATTTGATAATAATGTAAATAAAAGTAATAAACCAATTAATAGCAAGACTACGGATAAAAGTATGCATAAAAAAGTAATAAATACAAACTTCACGAATGAAGCTCGAAGGAAAAAGCGTGTCATAATTTTGGCTGATAATAATGGACGAGGGCTGACACATAAAATACAAAAGCTATTAGGAGACTCATACTTTGTAACGAGCTACATAAAACCGCATGCATCTATGGGTGAAATACTGAAGCCAATGAAGACAGAAATAACAGCACTATCCGACCAGGACTGTATTATTGTATTGGGTGGAAGTCATGACAGAAACCCTTTCAGTTTTAATACTCATTTAAATGTGTTTCTATCTAATGTTTCTAATACGAATATAATTGTTTGTGAAGTACCTTACAATCCTTTCATAAATTTAAAAAAAATAAATTATGAAATGAAATTTATCTGTAGCCAATACAATAATGTAACGTACGTAGACTTAAATTACAGCAGGTATATACCGAAATACAATGATTTTGTTCTACATTTGGCAAGGTCTATGTTAAAGGAAATCTTACACATTGATTACAAAATTAAATTTAAAAATTATCTGAGGTCTGAAACTAAAAGATGTTTTTCAAATGTAATGACACAAACAGATATTGTACCAACTCCTATAGAGTTTTGTGATAATTGTAAAATTAGCATTAAGAATCAAACTAAATTTGACATGGACTACTATAAAAGAAGACATTCTAATAACAACATTGAAATGACTACTACTATTAATACTAACTGCATGCCCATAACCAGTGGGAATAATGAGGAAAAGGATTTTTTTCGTAGCACATAAAAAAACTAACACTCTATTCTTTCTCCATCAAAATATTGCAAGCATTCTCGCAAAATCAAATTTTATACAAATTGCCTTAGCCGATTTAACTGCTGCAAATGAAGAAATTGACATTCTTTGCTTAACAGAACATTTTGTAAAAAAAGGTGAAGAAAAAAGTATTAGTATATTAGGTTATAAGCTGGCTTCCATTTATTCACGACCCGAGAAACGGGGCGGATCTTGTATACTGGTCCGAAATGGCTTAGATTACGTAGAACTAACCGATATAAATAAACTGTCACTTCACAGCAGTTTTGAGTGCTGTGCAATAAAATTACAGGCTTGCAAGATGATTATTGTCTGTGTTTATAGAACGCCTAATGTCAGTAATTTTGATTGCTTCATGAAACAATTTACATTAATGTTAGAAAAAATATGTTTTGTCAAAGCGCACAGGGTGATCATATGTGGAGACTTCAATGTAGATATTCTTAAAGTAAACAAATTTTCAGTACAATTTCAAACGCTACTACAAATGTATAACCTAACATTAGAAATAAAAACAGTTACTCGAACAAATAGTAATACCTGTTTAGATAATTTTATCCATAACTGTAGTAGATGCAGCTACAGAATTTTGCATTTAGGTCTCTCAGATCATACTGCTCAACTGTTTGTATGCCCTATAGAAAGTATAATAAAAAAATCTGATCGTTACTGGTTTTTAGTAAAACGTGATTACTGCTTGGAATATTTAATGAAATTTAAAACTTGTATAGAGAACATATATTTTCATGAAGTATTTGAAAGTCAAGATGTAAATGAATCTTTTAATCTATTTCATGATTTAATAATGTTATTTCATAAGCTCTGTTTTCCAAAAAAGAGGATAAAAATGTGTCACAAAAATGCAAACACATGGCTAACCAAGGGAATAAGGCAGTCAAGTAAAACAAAACGAATACTATATTTGCAAAAATGCAAGTATAAAAGATGTACAGCTAAAGCACATGTTTATCAAAAATACACATCTATATTTAAAAAAGTAATAAATGCATCGCAAAAAATGAGTAACAGTAAAATCATAAATACAGCAAAAAATAAATGTAAGGCTACCTGGCAAGTAATTAAAGGCGCAAATAGTGTATACCATGATCGAATAATATCAGTCAAGCATAACGGAAAAATTTTAACTATGCCACATGAAATCTGTAATGCATTTAACGAGCATTATGTTAATATGGTGCAAAACAATATTAAACATAATATAAGCTCATGCACTCATAATGTTCCACTTAACCCTAAAACGATATTTCTTAGTCCAACAACGCCAATGGAAATTAACAAATACATTATGTCGCTAAAAAATACAAATAGTGTTGGGTACGACGAAATCTCTACAAAAGTGCTAAAAATGTGCTCTAGACACATTTCTATTGTAATGAGCCATATAGTAAATTTAAGCTTAAACCAGGGCATATTTCCTCAACGTCTAAAAACTACTGTAATAAAGCCAATTTATAAAAAGGGGGACAAAAAATTCTGCGAAAATTATAGACCTATAGCTTTGATACCGGTTATCGCCAAGGTATTTGAGAAAGTAATTCATCATCGTTTGTACAGCTTTGTTGAGAAAACAAACATATTAAAAACTGCGCAATATGGATTTAGGAAGAAATCTTCTATAAACTTAGCTGTGTATGATCTTTTACAGAATATAACAGATTGTTTAAATAGTAAAACCCCTGTTCTATCTATCTTTATGGACATGTCAAAAGCCTTTGATTTCGTATGTCACGGAAACTTGCTAAGTAAGCTATACAATCAAGGAATACGAGGACAAGCCTATAAACTTATCGAGTCCTACCTTAATAAACGGCAACAATATACTGAAATAACTTTTATAGATGATAATAGTAAATGTGAAGTGCAGACTCAATCTTACATACAAAAAGTGGAGTATGGAGTTCCCCAGGGTAGCATATTGGGCCCACTTTTATTTATACTATACATAAATGACCTGCCAGATAGCACATCTCAAAAAATGATATTATTTGCAGATGACTCTACCATATTAGTTAAATGTGAAAATAGTGATTCATATGAAAGTGTAGCAAATCGTGCCTTAGGAGATATATCAAGATGGATCAAAGAAAATAACCTATTGTTAAATCTAACAAAAACCAAGTACATGCAGTTTTACTTTCATCAATCACATGGGCAGCAGCTGACAATTCAAAATAATAATAATATCATTGAACTGGTTCATGAACATAAATTCTTGGGTCTAACACTTGACACGCATTTAAATTGGAAACCACATATTGACTACCTATGTAATAAACTAAGTAGATTTGTCTATGCATTGAGAAAACTAGTGCAAAATACTTCAAGGCAAGCTGCTCTTATGGCGTATCATGGCTATGTGGTTTCGAATATTAGATATGGTATTATTTTCTGGGGGAATTCAGTTGGTGTCTTATTGGTTTTTAGAATTCAGAAAAAATGCGTGCGTGCAATATGTGGGGTAAATCAGAGAAAAAGTTGTAAACTGTTATTCCCTGAACTAAATATCTTGACAGTGCCATCTTTATACATTATGGAAGTTTGCCTTTTTGTGAAACAAA
>DWBH01000188.1:0-14586 GCA_018230765.1 Ernsta delagoae
GGAAAGCTTTCTAAAGCTAGATGAAAGAACAAACATCATAAAAACACAAGACTCATTCTTGAAATCTTAAGCTAACATGTGTCCAAATTCCAATTCGATCCCAATTAAGACCGCGTCTCTTCCTGCTTTCTATTTAATTTTCCGTACAAACTCAATCAGCGGCGTCGTCTGTCGAACGCCAATAGTCAACAGTGGAGGGTTCGACCCCAAGTGCGGAACCGATTAACCCATTAACCACAGGAATGGAGTGATCAACGCGCGAAAATACAACGCTTCCTCGCTACACGCTCTGTGCTGACCATGGAATAGAGATAGCGTATAATGGAAGTGCCCTTACCCCCTCATGGAACGAAACGACGCATTCTAAGCCCCGAATTAATAAACACAACTTGAGATTGAATGTAGGTATCTTGAGAGCGAAATAACTGTAAAAAACGCACATTCAAGACGGATATGGGGACAAGATGGTTCTCAATCTTAAGATTGATCTTGAGATTAAATGAAGCTTAAGCTTCATTTAGTAATAGCGGCCTAACACTGTCAACGTAAACGCATGCGACGTTGAACTGATTAAATAATTGAATGACAAAGGAAAGAGGATTAGGTGATATTTATCACTCAACATTAAAATACTTTGCCATGTTACATCAACCAATAGAAATTAAGTCGCATTTGGCCTCCGGCGACTAGTTTGTGCTAGTGTCCCTTCATATATATGCTTGTCTCGTTCATCCATGGTGCCGTCACTGCCGACCGATGGTGTATTGACTTCGCAACATTCGTTCGTTTAGTAGGTATGTACCTAAAGGTCGACATACACGTTATGGCTTGCTTGATGGTTTTGACCGCACATAAACAAGCGTGTGTGGCATTCCGTAAGAGATTTTAATAGCAAAACTGTGCATGCAAACACTGTATGTATGGCCAACTTGATACACCTATACTGCCACAGTACTGCCTAAATGCCATAGCAATGCGTCTGTTAATCTTTTACAAAAGCAATGTCGGTTCGCAAGATCTCTCCAATGACTTTATATTCGTTATCAAATTAGCTTGTCTTAACTTCCAACGAATCTAATCATACCTACTGCATTTCCCGGAATAAGATTACCAGCATAGTTTTTTGGCCACAGTCTGGTAAATGCATGATTTATTAGGGTTCATTCGTTTAATATGTATAAAAAAATCATAGGTGTGTACTTAAAATATCATTGTGTGTTTGTATTTATGTTATTTGTCTAAGTATACTTACTATAGGAATGATCATTGTGAACAAATTACAGTTGTAACAACCACCGGCGATCGCTATATAAAAGTCATTCAGTCATAAGTAGGTACCCTTAGACAGTTTTACCTTGTAACTTTTGTCATGTGAGTATTTTATAAAATATGTTATATACGTATTATATAGGCGTCACATATAATATCTACCTTAATCCTCATAAAATAACGTGTAGGTACCACCCTTTTAAGGCGTCTATTATGGCCTGATTAATTATATTATTAATAATTAATAATAATAATATAAACGACGTCTTTGTAAACATGCAGGGTTGGCGTACTCGGCCTGACGAGTAGGTATGAAATTAATTATATTCTGCCAGGAATGAAAATTAATTACAAATTATTACATGTTATAATTCTGTTCTGAAAGACTCTTTGCACCCGTCCGCCTTTATATTTGCAATAAACGCTTTCAAAGAGCGAAATGTTTGAAGTAGCTAACGTTATTTGAGCGTTTTGTTCTCATTTACTCGTACAAATCACAATCCTTGTTTAGATTTATGAATATGAATGGAACTAAAGGTATTAATAATTTTTAAATTAGTACAAGTCCTATATACCTACGTATCTATTCGTCAAATTTCTTGGAATATCATTATTAACTACATTCATAGTATAGGTATACACTCGAATCGATAGTTTATTTTTTCCTTTAATAATCTTAATCAGATTCCATTTCATTTGATAATCTCGCACGTAATTCATTTAGTTCTAAGTCAAATAATACCTACATATATTAAGGTTTTGTACAAACAGTAGGTATTGTAAACATAACATAAATAACTGTTCTCCATCAACCAGCCCTTCAGGTAAACTAGATTTGTTACTAAAACAAAGGACATATTTTATTAAGGTTCCACGTTGTGTTTTACGAGTATCATCAGTTTAGATACGTTTAAGGGTCGAACAGAGTTAACCCTGTTTCGACCCTTATTAGTTTGAATACCATGGAATGAAGCATCGCCGCAGAACAAATTAACTACGAAGCGCAGGAACGATTTTCAAAACGAATTTCAACTCTAAGTCTTATCATTAAGAGCTACGTTTCTGCATTTAACTGCAAACACGTTTTGTACAACACCCCAAGACATGCACGGGGGTGGTGACAAGCTGAAAATTTCCGGCAAATAAATAATTAATTTTCCCAATCGCATTTGTAACGAGCTGATTTAAAAATAGACTACTTAGTCATTCTCAATTCGTATTCGGGCGGTAACGTGGAAGTATTTTATGTTTTACTTTAAAGAGCATTGACGTTGATAACATTAAGTAAATCCTCAGTATTTAAAGGCTTCCCCGATTGTCTTCCCCTAATCCGAACCCAGTAGTGGGACATAAAAGGGTTGCGGAAGACTAATAGAAGTTTAGGTAAGCTAGTGTTTAAATGTCGGAACACCGCAAACTTCATCATGCTAGGTTTAAACCGCACTTACCTATAGTTTTCATGTAAATAGGTGCTTAATGTAAATAGGTCGTTAATAAGAGTACCTATATTCTTATTATAAAATAAGACTAACTTAAGTACCTACATGGGCCATCTGACAGTAAGTACCTATTCAAAGTCGGTAATCAAATAAATATAAAACTATCCCGAAAAGTTTTAGACCGTTCTTGAAACTAGGTATAGTAGGTACCTACTTAAGAAAATTTTTACTACGACGAAGTTTCCACATAAAGCGGTCATGGAAGGTTTGGGTCGGGGAACGTTCCTATGGAAAATAGTATCACGCAACAACGGCGTGCGTGCCTCAAAGGGTTCAATAGATGAAACGCAATTTAGTTCGGAAGCCAAACACAATGACCATGCAGGCACCAGCTGAAACACGGTCACATTTTTCTTTATTAGGTCCAACTATTTCTGTTACAGTAAACATGTCGTCTGGAAATTAATTTATTGTTAGACTTTATAGAAGTTATATAGATGGACCAAACTTAACCCTCCAGCCATTAAAAATAGCTGCTCTTTTCTCGCCAAAGTGCCTGTTCACTAGTTTAGTAGGAGCAAACATACTTAGTAACTGAACTCATTTTATAAATGCAACGTTTCTTGGATGTTTGCTGTCAACACGCCCGAGACAAAGACCACTTCCTGCGAGAATAGCGTTTTAATTGAATTTCAAAGGTCGCAATTGTAAATCATTTAGGGCTAGCGATGTCTGATTGCTACAGGTCCACTAGTACTGCAGATAAACTGTAAGATACACTGGGCCTCTGTTCTACCGAGCTAATGAGGTCAAGATTTCCTCACGAGACCACACGCACGCATGTTTAATTCGCCTTCACGGTTCCTGCTCGTAAATCTTCATCTTATTTCCTGTATCAATTCGTGTAGAACTCGCTTAAAGAATCTATATGAATCTATATTTACATAGAGTAGTATTTAATAACATTACTAGTACAAGTATTATTAGAAAGTTCTTTGTATAGTACTCGTAGCGGTTCCTAATGAGGAATAAAGATATTTCACTGTTCACAGACGCTGATTTCAGTATGATCCTAAGCCTTGTACTGATATTTCGCAAGTAGTTGAAAGTGTTTCTTAATTAAAGCCTATAGATAAGTGATAAAAAAAGAAACAGAAATAAGCATTATTAAAATAAGGTTTTGTTTAAAAGACTGTGCTAGTAATCGAGCTCTAAATTAAAAATCAGTTAGTAAGATAACATGATCATAAGCCATGTGTTTTAGTGCAATTAAGCATCTACCTCACTTTTACCTATATCACAGAACGTTTAAATTTCGAAGTCAAATTAAAAAGTAAATTCTATCAATTTCTTAGTGATAGCATTTTCCACAGTCGAGTGGCGCACGGTAGAATTTTCATCGTATGCCGGTTGTCAGTTCAGACTGAACGGGTGTAGAGAGAGCGCGTCGGCCGTCGAACACCGTTCCGACATCGCGAATGTAAACAATTCGACCAATTTTAAATACGGAATCGCAGTGTTCTTAATTTGAAAGGATTTTTTGTGTCAGAATTTTTAATCTATTTTTGAAGTGTTTTTTTTCGTTCAAGTGCCAGTGACGTATGTATAGTGGAGTGTGACAGTAACAAGTGGGATTTTGAAGCGCGAATTTTCGGTGCGTTGACTTAGTTTTTTCAGGTATGTAAAGCATGAAATATTTTTCGTTATTAACTACCTATATTTATTATGTTATGTGCGTGATGCGGCCTCGACCGGCAACCAGTTGTTTTGGTTTCACCGGAATCTTCGAGTGTTGATGTAATTGCATATAATTTTTTCAGACGCAATGCGTTGCTCAATTAAGTAAATACCTAGCATTCGGTTGAAATTTACGATCCGTTAAAATATTTTACAAACATGGTCTAACTACATCATCGACATTGTTAATAAGAACGTTAATGGTTATGTGATAGGTACCTACCTACTTCGTTAATTACTTACTAAGTTAAGTATTACGTTCAAAGTTGTTAATATTAATTCGTGGCTATCTAACCTACTTAATAGTTTCGTTAAGTAATCTAGGTAGGTAGATATCATCTTGTAATTTTATTTACCTATCTAACTATTTCTGCTGTTGTGAGTTAACGTTTATATTGTATGCTTCTATAAGACTGAAATTATTCAAGAACCAGTCACCAGGATATTTAATTCAGATCAGACAACATACGAACATTTGGCATTGTATTAAATTCTGCAAACAAAAGTAAATTAAGATTGTACTTAATTAAAAGTTTTTATTTTACCTTACATATGTACTTATATATATTATATACTTTTATGTTACGTTACATATTATGTATCTAGTAGGTACCTGCTGTAAACTACTAATTAGGTGAGCTATAGCTATAGCGATAGGTACCTAATTAAAAAACCGTAAATAAATTCATACATTGACGAATATCAAATTTCTTTCGGGTTTTTATTACACCTAAAAAGGAATTGTATCAATTTACGATTATTATTAAGTAGGTATAAGCTAGTTTTAAAATTTTTTTACAAAGAAAATTGATTTTCTTCCTTAAAAAAACGATATTTCGACTGTTCAGTGTTGCCCTCTACGAGAGCAAGGGGAATCCGAATCAGACTGCTCCGTAGCACGGCGGCGCGTTTTAGACGGAAATTGCTAAATCGAGCCTGCGACCGGAAGCATCCTAGTCTACACTACATAAGTACAGTCACAGCGACGGTACTAAAATATGATATATTTCATATTCCTGCATACTAATATTTTGGATGTAAACTTTACCTACTCTCAAAGATGAGTTATAAAATTATGTTAATTTTTTTTAAATTTACAGTACAATCCAAGATCCAGGAAGGTTGTGCATGCCTCATAAGGGAAGCGGTTAAGTTAAAATATTACTGCATGTATTTTCTATTGAAACATGTTAAAATTAAAAAAATATGATGTTTTTACAAGGGTGTGTAGGTTTTTCAACTTTTTAACAATGAAAACCGGTCAAATTTTAAATGCATACGAGACCTCTGTTATGAACACACATGTTTTTTAGTAAACTAAACAATGAAAACCTACGTGAAAGCTTTTCATACGAGTGGGTTATGATTCTTTTATTACAAGAAACGTTAGTATTTCACTTGACATTCCTTCAAGTAAATAGATGGCTACTGTGCCTAGTACACCTAGCGCACTTTCATTGGTAATGGAATGACGATGAGGCAGTTATGTCATATTGCTTGGGCTCAAGAATTTATCTGACAATTTATAAACTTGGGTTAGTAAGTAAGTTCTTATAAAGTAAACGACACATATTATTTAAATATAAATATGAAATTAATCTGAAAATTGGAATATTTATTTTCATTCAACCTTTGTTCTCTTTGTTATAAATGAAAGAATGGTTCGCGAATACACTCACTCAGGAAGTGCGAACTAATTATATTCAGGACGTTCAAGCTGAGTTCTATTCAGATTAAACTTCCCATCCCGTGATTGTGGGTTACCGAAAATACGAGATTGCAATTTACTTTAAGGGCCTGAGCACATTGTATGAAAGACACCATTAGAATTTATCTGTAGTAGGTACACGTGTCAAAAACGCGTAACTAGTTAGTTAAGTGTTGTTTGGATTTGTTTTACATGTTTGCTAATTTAATACTATGGTCGAATACTGTGATAATAATATGGTTTGATCAATGCTTACCTATAATATTATAAAATTAGGTAGGTATCTACGTAAGTAAATGTTCAATTAGCCCCCGATAAAAACCCTAAAAATACAGTCACGAATTTTAATCATCACGAATTCTTTGTGAAGTTTTTTTTTTTAAATTTCATAGTGAAACCAGTTTATTAAGTGCAAGAGTTAAGAAACATTCGACATTTAACGTAACGTAAAATAATTCGTAAGATAACTAAAGATTTTGCTGTATGCTAGGGGCCTAAAGAAGGATTATCATTAAACTAAGTGCGCAATCCCGAAATATATAGAGAGATTAGGAAGGTTTAGTTGGTTTAATCAATAATTCCCTGTAACGTGTCTAATGATTTCGTGCTTTGTGGAGTATTTATTTACCTAATGAGTGCTTATTTTAACAAATGATCACATACATATTTCATTTAAAATATATGTACTTATACGAGTATGTAACCATTTAATTCCGATTCCCAACAAACCAAATAACGCAAAGCAAACATCACATTTTGATTTGTTGTATTCGTATCGTATGAGTCACAAAGCTATGTTTAATGTTGTCATGTTGAAGATATCTACAAATTCTTTACTTAGTATCTACCTCCATACTGTTATGGAAATGTACATAAGTCCATTACTTGACATTCCCCACCTTTCAGAAGGCGGCACAAAATCATTTTTGCGATAAATTTTCAATTATTGTACTTAATTGATTATATTTATAATGCCTACCCTATATAATATGATATAAAGGTACACAAAGGGTCTGTACATAAAAAATCACTAAATCTTAATGGCTTCTCGAGTGTTTAAAATGGATAATGGTGACACACTGCTAATGGAACCACTCTGACACTTCGCACCTAGTTCCCCAACTACTCTCCAAGGAACTGCGATATAAAAACATTGAGAATTAATAGATCTTCTGTTTATGGTATAAGTTAATGACCAAGTCTCTATCATCTGCCATTGTGGCATCACTAGGCACATAAGTTTCTTTAAAATATGCGAAGGTTTAAAAATAATTCGTAATTTTTAATTGCTTTAAAATTCAACTTTTACTTACTAAGAACATCACAACGGCAACTGCACTGATTCAGAGAACTACCTCTACCTATGTATATCAAATACCTCCAGCCAATGGATTGTTGGATAATATCACACATTATTTACATGTCATCAATCCTTAAAAATTATGCCAAAATCTAGATAAATATATCGGATTATGTGTTCTAGGCTCAGCAGAAATATCCTTAAATACTTCGTGAGATAGTTCCCAATTAAAATAGTAAGGAAATTCGAGAACATTTTCCTATGAGACTTCAAGATATTAATCCTGATTGTATTTTAATTACGTATTTGATAAAGATGGATCTTACTAATGTGTGCAAACCTGAGATATTACGTGAGATTACCGCGATCTAGTTAAACAGTACTATGTGTGTATACCTTTGCAACGTTGCGGTATCTCCCGTTAGCACACCCGCCCATATATGTAGGAACATCCTCTGCTATATGGTTTTTGTGGATGTACATCTAACGTAACTTCTGTTTAGGTTAAAGTTGTGAGATTAAATTCGAAATTTATGGTAGTACCACACTTGTTTTGTTAAGTTTATACGTTGTTACTCACGTAGATGTATTTTTGGGATTGTCACTAACTTAGTATGTTACAAACTCTTAAACGCTATAAAAAGCCTATCATGCTTCTCCACCAACCTTCGTCCGAGCAGAACCTGAAGTAAACTTCATTTCATTATCGACTAGAAGAAGACCCATTAGGTACAGCATACGTACTCGTAAGAAGAGTCATCAAAAGAATTCTTCAGATTATTAGTTTTAGATATACCTATTATGATGTCATTTTGTGGCTAATTATTTCATGTGTGGGTGCCATCACAATGTTTGTACCCACTACAAGTTAGTCACAAATAAATAGTTAGCCAGCTGACAGTGTAGTTTTTGTTAAAAATAATTTTGTGCTAACGTAATTTGTACTTATCTTCTCTAGAACATTTGTAATTAACGTCAACTAGGTATCATTAATTATTGTTCCTTTGCTGGAATTACTGCAGCTGTTCTTGGAAATCACAATGACATAATTCAGCTATCCGTGGGCTTTAGACATTGTAATACCTTTTGTTGTATTGCTTCGTTTCTTGCTATTCATATTTAAAAACGAGAAGTCTTTAGGTTTATAGTTTATAAGGCTACTGACTTACAGTAACAAACTATTTTAATTTTATGTCAAAACTATTAAAAGTTCAATGCACTCTACTTTAAACATATATGACTGCGAGCTTTTTAAAAGCTTATACTTATTAGGTTTCATAGTGTGTTAAGCGGTTTATAACGGTCAAAGCCGAGCGTTTTTATCTTAAAATTGGCGATTAAATGAAATTGTCCCTGCTTTCGATGTTAAATCTCGAACAATACAGGAAAATAAATGGTGTTCGTAGGTTGCAATGACCATTTTAACATCAGTAGGCTAGAACGTTTAGAATACCAAAGATATAACAAAAGTAATATTTGTAAAAAGTGATGATTTTCAAGGAGAAGTGTTACCTATACTTACAACGTATTAATTATAATAATACCAGCAAATACCTCAACATACAATATTATACAAATTCAATACCACCTATCTAAGACATTTCAAATGAAACACTCGTATTCCAATTGAGATAGAATCAATTCAAACATTGTTGTTTGAGAATCAATTGCCGATGACAAGACCATCGTTAGGAGCTATTGTATTGCACGCTTCCCCAATTTAGAATAATGTCAAATACCTACAAAACATATATAACGATACAAGATTCGGGACTTACAATAGAGTACAAAGAAATAATATTATTTTACTCTTGATTTTCTCTTTTAAGAAACATAGTAAACTTGTCTTGTGAACGATAAAAAAGATTCAACGGCTACCTCTAAAATTATAGGAAACATACCTTCTTATTCAATAGAGCTTAAGTTTGTTTGCATTGGAAATGCCAATTTTATTTCAAGTGTTTGCCTACGTTTGACGAAGATGGAAAACTCTTACATATTGTTACATCATTAGGACGTCTTGAGACATTTCGACACCTTAAAATACGGTTCCCTAAAAATAGCTTCATAGAAAATTACAAATCAACATTTACTTTGTGACGGCGGAAAAAGTACTCTCTGCTTTACAATTCGCTGGAGAATTTATAGCAATGCCGTCTTCAACGGAATACTTGAAAGCTATTGCAGGGTTATAAATCACCGGTTAGACACAAACTGACAGATCTTGAACAAATCCGTGTTGCGTATACTTTATGTGCTTCATTCATTGTACTATCGTGTATCGTACCAAGCAGGTAATTTGTTACTAACTGTACATTGCAGGCGCATATTTACTAGGTTGAATGTAAATTTTTTTCTAAGCAATGATATTTTGATTTTGGGGTTTATGTTTTAAATATCGGCAATAACGCCTATCTGACGAAGCAGGAAGACTAACGTGCAGATTTTTATTCTTAGTTAGGGACAATTTTCTTTGTGCCCAATGTGCGTTCACGGAGAAATTCTTATAAGTACTTAGTGAGTCTGAATCTGAAAACGTGTATGTGAATTTCTCGTATCTCTTGTGATCCCGAAATTTAATTTTTATATATGAGTAATAGAATGCATATTTGCAATAACAAACTACTTTCGGTTTTTTTGTTCGCTATTATTCAGATATTTCGTATTGATTAATCTTACGTTACGATGCAATGAATAGGATACCGTTAGATTTAATTAGTTTAGTACATATTGTACTGTTACGCAATCATAAGATTCATCTCGCGATAACACTATCGTGAATAGTTCATTACAGTTTCTTGTGTGGTCATAGAAACGTATGAACATTGTTTTTGTAGTCAATAATTATGTGTTTACTTGAGACGAGGTCACATGTTTTGCTGCTGTAGTACAGCAGCAAAACATGTGTCATGTGTTAATGGTCAACGGTCCTTTAGAAGGGCTGAAAAATTAAATGGATTTTGTAAGAACATGGCAATAGAAGAGTGTATTTCGTAAGTAGGTACCTAATTAAGTATAAAAAAACGGAACTCAGGATTTTGATCACTTCTAAGCGCGATTTCTGTTCCAATTTTTTGAATGAGTTCGAATTGCTTTGCTATGTACTATAGAAATATTATTATTTTACTATATACTGCATGAATTTGTATTTTTTAAAAATTTTAACCGACTTCAAACAAAAAAAGAGGAGGTTATACGTTCGGCCGGTATGTTGCTTTTTTTTTAATTAAAAGAATCTGAACAAGTTTTCCATAGATTTTGTAACTACATGTACTTAGGTAGGTACCTAAACGAATTCTATAGACGGTTTAAAATTTGTACTTTCTTATTTTAATTAAAGTTGAAAGGATTTCTCATATAAAAATTTAAAAAAAGGTATCTAAAGTTGGAAATAAAACAACGTAAGAAAAAACGGTTTTGTATGCTAGGTAAGTACTTCTTTCCATAAAATATACAAAACAAAATATAAAAAACAAGTTTATCCCTTCTGGATTTCACGTTGCTCCAAAGCAGATAGCTATATCATCTTTTAACGACTACTATTATATATTTACCTATTCCAAAATAACGCGCTACTACTACGAAAAAATGTACCTGAAAAAGACTAATAGTTTCATCACGTCGCTCGACCCTTTCCAGTACAGTCAACCCTCTTTGTTTCTATTACTAGGTAAACAGCTACATTCAGAAAAACTGAAGGAGTTTTTTTCATTAAAAATGATAATAAAAGTCAGGCGGGGGCTAGTATAATTCAGCGAAGGAACAATTGCCCGCCAGGGTACCGTTACAGAGCACGTTGAAAATACAAAGACAAAACGGTAGGATTTTTTACGACTATTGCTTTTATAATCTTAAAGAGGCTATTCTAGAAAAACTTGTTCGTCCTGTCCTGTGATGTTCTGGCTCGGCGACTGTTACGATATGTGTCCGCTGTAGCAAGGGATGTAAACAATGTGATACAATGTCGTGTATGTTGGTACGCGAACTTGTCCCAAAAACTGATGGTTTCTTAGCTCTGAATGGACATAGCCGCGCTTTGACTTTCATTACAGCTTTTTTAAATTCGTACGTTCTCCAATCTTATTGTTTTTGATGTTCTACTGTTTTGCTCGGATTTCAGTAGAAAAGCAACAACGATACAACGGAAGTATATCATACTGAGATCTACATTCATACTTGAGCTTTATACAAACAAAATTAACGGTGTTTTAGCCTTTTTCCCTGGGACTTTGTGGCCATAATGTAAAATAGAAATCAATTTAGTGAGAGCAAATAATACTTTATGACTATTAAACTCAAGGTCCTGACAATAAAAGGTCAAGTGTCGTCAAGGACGTATGTACTGATATTGATTTATAGTCGAATATTACACTTCTCTAATAGCAAACAGCATGTGATGAAAGAAGGCATATAATTTATTTACACAACTTTTTTATGCCAGCGACTTCGTTCGCCAAAAACACTGAAGAAGTTGTGAAGCTCAACACGGAAGTTCAATCCAAATAAAATATTGCCTACATGTTAGATAATCCTATTCTAACAGATTAGTTTAAAACCGCATTTAAATTGGTTAATCCGTTACTGAGACTAGCGCGTACAAATATACATATATAAGCAGACAAAAAAATGCGCTCTATTGCGTTTATAAAGTACCTTATAGTTACAGATTTATTTATCTATCCTTTAACCGTATTTTTACATTTGGGTACCAGGAGTCATTAATTTAAAATGATGATTATATAAACTTATGTCCTGATTATTACTCGTAGGTATTATTTATTTATGACACAAGGAATCACGCACAAGAAATCACGCATTTGTTAGCAAAGCAAGCAAGCATTTAATAAAAAGCATTTCAGCAGTTCACGCGTTAAAATCAAATTTAAACGTTAAAGAAATTGAAGGGAAAACTCTAATGGGGAAACGTATTAGGTGCATACCAAACATGGCGGAAAGCAAACTCTGGTAATCGGTGTAGTTTGGCAAACATTGACTATCTAAATTGAATCGTTTACTTCTCTATTATTCACTTCTTATCTGCCAGAAACTAAATTTGACTTTCAATTTTATTTGTAGTTTCGACATTTAAATTAAATTCAATGATTTATCACTGAAGCTACTCTGTAAAATACTCTTTAGCAGACAAAAATAAATACAATTAAATTATTAACTTTTATTTAATGAGGGAAATGCTATTTTATTAAAAATGTTTAACTTTATATATTTTGCGTTTTTAAATTGCCTCACCCGACTAACTCACTAATTAAAAATCAGTTATCTAGATGTTAAATAAATTTGTTATAAGCAGAAATTGGTTCAATCGATTCTCAAAGATTGTTAAATTTTGACTAGAAAATGCTGTATGACGAAGGTGACGAATCAAAAACCTTAATTATGCTGATATTTAAATTTTTTATAAAAGAAAGTACAAACTTTTATTGCCAGTGTTAGTAGTTTGTAAGCTTCATGGCGTTTAAAGATGTATGTAGTTACAGAATGTAGTACCTACAAAAAAATATTTATTGTTTTTTTTAAAGGCAAAAATATTAATTGAATTAATTGTCCATGGCTTTTCCATTCTATAAATTTCCTCTATATTTTCGCCATTGTCCTGTCAAGGCTATTAATTCTTAACACCAACCCAAAACCGCGAGCCTTGTCATTGTTAATCAACTCAAATGGTTTACATAATCAAGAAAAAATAATATAAACCGTACCTATCCTGAACACAAAGACTGTTATCACACACGTAAAAAAAGGTGTACGCCTAAATCAGAGAGGCGCTTGCTGGTAGAGTCCCCACTTTTTATCTTGGGACTGCTACAATCACCCGGATCACTGGACGGGTTAATTAATGAAATCTATTAACTTTCCCGCCGCCGGGGACAAGGACCGCACAGACTTTTTGCTGCGCCATCTATCTGGAAGCGTTCCAACAAAACTGTGCTAAGTTGCCAGTGTTCTCTCGTGTTGTGTATTTGACTGTCAGTAATGAACTGACGCGGGTTTTGCAGTTTGCTTGGCGTGTCGTGTCGTGTCGTGGGTGAAGTTTGCTTTATTTGTGTTGTGTTTGAATAACAATATGGTGTTTAAAGGAAATTAACGATTTTTAGGCACGTGCGGATAGTGAAGTAGTGTGAAATATGAAACGTTGTAAATTATTTTTATTTCAAATCATTATATTATTATTAGTTAAGTATTATAACAACTGGATCGGAAGAGATAACATCTAAATATACTTAAATACTTAAATATATTCTAAAAAACATACTTTTTACTACAAGTAGGTAGATACCTACCTATGTCCTAAATGTATATTAATTTGAACACGATTTCGACAAAGTTTAACGACTGTTACTTAATGGCACGAACAGGT
Organism: Ernsta delagoae; assembly: GCA_018230765.1. Classification (NCBI taxonomy): domain Eukaryota; kingdom Metazoa; phylum Arthropoda; class Insecta; order Lepidoptera; family Hesperiidae; genus Ernsta; species Ernsta delagoae. The sequence goes on from DWBH01000188.1 coordinate 13,830, forward strand.
AAGGGTTTGACCTTACCATGACATGAATGTAGGCAAGGATTAAAAGCCATTAATTGCTTCAACAATAGCTAGGTATATAGGCGGTACAAAAAACGTAGTAATTAAATTAATAGAGAGGTAGTGGCAATAGTATTAATAGCGACAGTGAAGCAATTTATGAGTAAATTGACTTCTTTGGTAACCGTGTAGGTATATTTTACTGTCGTTTGATTTTTTTTTTATTCTACATTATGTACCTAGTGATCTCTCTCAGTTGTGGGGAGAGACCCGATCCCAGCAGTAGGACACGACTTTGAATAATATACATATACATATTATATAATATGATATTGAATAATAAATATAACTATACATATTTATTTTATTTATTTTTCGATGGATATGTTTTGGACTATGTATTTGTAAACTAGCTTGAAGAGGATAAGTATGTTGTGGTATACCAACATTTACGAACCTACTAGAACACATTAAAAACTTTATCAAAATCAAAGAAGCCGTTTCAGAGATTAATCATTAACGCACGAACAATAGATTTGTTATAAAGATACGACGTATTATATATCAAAAAAGGTACACAACAAAATGATCTAATGTCCATAATTAGGCATGTTTTATCGACGGATCATAATTCATAATATTACCTCCTTTTTAAACCCGTTCAAAAGGATATAAATCTCTAAGAATAACCACCAATCTTTGTGATAAATCGGGAAAGAAAAACCCAGCGTACACTGTACACGGTAGCGTTAATATCGCA
>DWBH01000189.1:0-14585 GCA_018230765.1 Ernsta delagoae
GCTGAAACAGTCGCGGTGGCGTCCAGGTTATATTGGTGCATTCGTCACCAGGCGACGACCTAGCACACCCCGTGTGTAAGCTAACTCGTCTTACACTAAATTAACAGGCCGTGTGCATAGCATATCACCAAAGGATTACACGTTGCTTCAATTTATACTTAGCGTGTTTGAAATATTAAAATCCCTTTCAAAGAACTTTGTCCTGCGTTGTTGCTTTGTTTGCGTAAAGACTAACGGACCAATTAATTGGATAAATGAAATTTTAACGAAAGTAATAAACCAAACAAAAACTTACCTACTACCTATCTAATCTGATTTCTTGCTAGTAAAAGTTATTTAAATTAACTATTTTTAAGTTGGTTTAGCTTTAAATTAATTATGCATAGCAATCAATTTATGATATCTTGCCACTAAAATCCCATAACAATCTTTCTACTTGGAAAACTAAACATCAAATTCTGTGCTTAAATTTTATCACCCGGCTGTCAACCGAGCAATAAAAGTAGAAAATTATGCGAGCGAGTCACCTTGAAGCCTTCAACTCAATAAGAGATCAACGATAAACGTTTTGACCGCGATCTTAAGATGTTTTTATTATATTATCTATATTTTTATATCGCACCAAGTCAACACCCACACCAAGGCCGTTCACCTTTTTTAACGTACCCAATATGAGCAGACTCAGAACAAACAAGCCCACTGTTACAGGTACAATTTTGAGACGATAAAAACATCAACAAAATGTAGTGAATAATTAAATACGGTGGATGGATTCATTCCGCTTCGCTTATTAAAAAACTGGCTTGATACAATAACTTGTTTAAAGGTCATAATTAAATTGAAATAATTTGACTTAAAATAAACCAACTAGGTAGTTGAGTTCTTTAAATTCAATAGGACTATGAATTTAAAAGCTGATCTTTACAAGACAAAGCAAGTGTAATCCGATCCGGGTTATATTTACTTAGTGATATTTTGTGCTAAGGACTTGCATTGTTATGAATTTATTTTACTGAAACACAACATTGAACGTTGGCGCCCTTAGGTTGCATTGACAACTTAATATACATATGTACCTATTATGTATCACATAGCCTTTGATGCTCGTCTGATAAATAATTACCTATGTATGTTATGCATATAAATTTATTAATTTTTCCTTAATAGTATACCTACGTCTTTTATTTTTCCCGATTAACATCAAAGGTCACTCGGATATCACCAGGTAGGTAAATAATATACCAGTTATTTAATGTTACTATTATTAAGGTGACTTTAAAAACAACAAACTTACTTGAAGGTTGGACCGCGACCGCCTCGGCATCACCCCGACAACCTCTCCTCGCATTATTGACTCGATGACTGTAAAAAAAAAGGTTTTAGCGGCACACAATACGACAATTAAAAGTTTAAATGTGACGATAGTGAACTTAGCTCGCTTCAGAGTTAAATGTCAATGCTATTAGTTGAGAAGGGAACTTTAAAAAAACGTAAAGGTACCTACTAATAAACCTAACCACCCACGTACCTACTAATAAATTATTATTAATTATAATAATTCAGTAGATTAAACAAAAAATCTACATATTTACTTATATTAGTTAAATCGAGAAACAAGTTTGTATCGTATAAAACAATGTCCTTGTATGCTATTAATCATTGGCATTTTATTTTATTCATAACAACCAATATAATTTTCCTACTTTATACAATTCATACGAGTAAGAAATATGGCAGCCACATTTGTTTACAGTTAAACAGGTTCCAGTGAAGTGAGACATCTTTGTTTAATCAAGCAAGTGAGTATAACAGAATCCGAAAGAGACATTTGCATAAGCGTCTTGCGAATATTGATTCAAGTGTTGATTCAATGTTTATTTTACTATTTCTGTGTTAAAACAAGTGAATATGTAAGATGAACAAGCATTATTTTGTAAGCTATTTAAGCTTTGAAATAAAAATTCCTATAGATATATATATAGGTATATACAACACCTATTCAATATCAAACTCGAACCCTATTACGGTTCAATCAATACATGCCCTCGATCAATCTCAAAAACGTAGAAATCCTATCAGACTCGGAGTTCGCACTTGAAAACTTCAACACTTTATACCTATCAAGAATACTGAAATAGGTATATAGACAGGTAGATGATTGATCGCCCCAAATACAAAAGAATTTCGGTTTTAAGACAAACACACTTGTACACATTTTATCGCGACACAATAATGTAAGATTATAGAACTAATTGTGACCTAGAAATGACTGTCTCAGACACTATTCTACACGTAGAACGACTGATTAGATAAAATTTGTAGGTACATAATTTACACATTGCAATACGCAATGCAAGTAGAAGTAGGCGAAAGATTATAATATATAACAAACAACGCCGCCTAGGCATTCGTTTTTGTGTGGCTTCATACATCCAATTATGCATTCAGTAAGCTGCATTCTCCCGTTACAAAATAACAAGATGCCACACGTGTGGGTTGGCGTAATATTATGGATATTGCTCGGTCAAGTGTTAAAACAAGGGACTGATTATGCATTGTAAGTACTTAGTACGTAATGCATAGTAGAGGGGATTCTAAATATTTATCAAACAAACATAGTATTTCCCAGTTTTTTTTTAGCTTTGTACCTATATCAGATTAAGGGTATACAACAAAGCAGTAATTTATAATAATTTGACTTTGTTAAATATACTATGAACAGCTGTTACTAAGAAATAATAATTTACTATAGGTAACTGCTTTACTGATAACCTTCAAGGCCCGCTTCAATGTTAGGTACACGATCGAGCTAAATGGTTGGAAACTGTGCGTCAAAGCTCACAGTGATGTTTATTAATTGCCTCTTAATTATTACCAACAAAACAATATGGCCCCGTAGCACAGTGTTGTCCCCGTGTTTTCCACATTGAAAACATAAACTAGTAACTACTATATTGCTTATTTTCTAAATCGAAGTAGGTGTGGATATATACATGATATCTGTTGCCAACTTATTTTGGATTTCGGATTCTTTTATCCAATATTAGGTAAAATACCTAGTTTTCATAATTCTGTTATAAGATCTCTTTCATTAACTTTAAACTGATTTTAAACTAGTAAATTACCTCCGTCTCCGAGTAGCCGCATCTGAACCAGCGCGGGATCCTCGCTGTGCTCCTCCAGTACAGTGTCATCCGTCACAGTCAACTCCTACACGAGAACAGATAAATTGAAGTTAATTTATTATGCCGATACAAGAAACTTGCAAAGGAAAAGTATTTTGCGAGTATCTCGTAAGTGCGAATTCAAATAAAGTATTTTCTATTTTAATATTTATTCGATAACGAAATGTAAATAAATATCATAGAAATCAAATCAAATGTTAATCAGCACTTAATATTTTTATTATTAGAAACAGCAGCTTGTTCGCTTTTAATCTAAAAACAGGTTTTTTAAGAAGGTAAAGGAAATTGTTAGGAAAATGATTTGTGTACCTAATAAGTAAACAAAATCCTCCGAATTCTTATTAAAACTTTCTCACGCCAACGCGACGCTCTACGAAGGCGACAAACATAAATAAATAGGTAAGGCACCGTCTGGATTGTATGGATTTTAGTTCTACATTAATTTAAGAATTCGTAAGCCGAGGATTGTGAATGTAAATTCTTCTGCCACAAAATAAATGATAGCAATCCAAACTACTCCCAACTTGCCCGTAAGCAAAAGGATTTTCAGATTCAGTTCCGCGCGAACAATATTGCAGCCATAAATTACAATGTTATGATATAATGCCAAACGCATTTACCGCTGCATATCTTGCCGAACAGAAAGTTATTTGCATTTTATGTTCGCTCGTAAATTATACCATGAAAATTATTCAATCACATTGTACACTACATTTTGGCATAAACAAACGTATAAGTCACGGTCAAACAGTCGACAATTATTGATCTTGGAGTATAGCGGTCGCTCAATTTTAAGAGGGCAATATTATTTGGGGTGGAGTTGTCGATAAACATGTCTTCGAGCCAAAAGACGAAGTTTTGAGCAAACCTGCGAGAAACAAAGAGAACTTGAAGAAAGTTACTTGGGTAAACGGGAAAGCGGCCGGAGGGGGGGTTACTCAAAACTTTGACGACTTGGACGAGCCAAGTTCGCTACTCCCTAATTCGCAGTATAAATTTGTTTAACGTCTCAACTTTTTAACTGTAATTACACGGCGAAGTTCAAGATAGATTGAAGTACCCACTCACTTCACAATTCAGACAACGAGGCAGCGAGTTTGATGTGATATTTTAAGCGTTAGAGTCCTTTGTGTTGTGCTGCCTTGACATCTTATAGAGATTTTTACGAATTACACTTTTATAAGATTTTGGTCAATATTCACTTTAGCTAAATAAAGTTATGCGCTGGAACGGTAATCTCTTTCCATACCTACATATAGAGGTAAAGTAGTAATTTGTATTAAATTAACTATTTGCATGTGGACAATTGGAGTCAAATTGACTCCATCAATACGTAAACATACCTATTTATTTTCCAGTAGATACAAGTAATAAAATAAATATTCACGTTATTCAATTCAATATTAAAGGTAGGGACATAAATAATCTTTCTTCTACATAAATAATTTTTCCTATCAGTAACAATTTTCTCAGAAATTGTTTCAAGATTCGATACATAAACGAAACTTCAATACCGCCCGCCCTCAAAGGAGAGATGAAAGAAAAACAATAAAGTGTTTCAATAACGCAAAACAACAAAGTTTGTTTTGCGAAGTTAGCGAAGGGGTGAACGCCGGGGAGGTTGGGGGATGTTGGCCTTGCCACCTGACGCCCGGGGAAGCATCAACTGACACAATGTGATGTTTAACATTAATATACATCATGGCTCAGGGGAGCCTAAAATAAACAGGTAAATTATCACTATCCTTGCGAACTGACATGCTTATGATTATACATAATATATACATGCATAAGTATGCAAGATCATAAAATACGTAGGTACATAAACATATTTAAAAACAATATTTCCTTGGATTCCATTTAAAGCAAACCGGTTCTCCATGACGCAATAAACCTTTATTTGTGCAAGGTAAGGCATACCGTGATACTAACTAGACACTTTATATGCAATAAACATTACGTTGCACATGTTTCAATAATTTAATATTATATTATATTACAAACATAAAATTGCTGTGGCCTTAATAGAAGCAACGATTTTAATAATACACATTTGCTGCAGTTGCTGATATATGTACATATGTATAAGGAGTTACTTGGAACAGAAAAACCGGGTCTATTGGGTATATTAAGCCTGCTGATACAATATGGATCGAAGAATATTTGCAAGTACATATTCACGTCACATGAAAAAAGTCCTTAACCAGATCTTGTTTAAAAAAGCAGACGAATGGCTGCACTGCATTATCGCATAGATTTGTATTCGTGCCGGGCTTGTTAACAACTTTCTTGCTCCCCTGGGCATATTGCCTATAGCTATACACTTTACAGGTGGCACGTTCGCGGAGTATACACATGCCCTTATAAATTGAACTTTGTAAACGGGCTGAATGCCATCGCGTTCAGTACTCCAAACTGGTTTTACCCAGAACTTCCCGCTTCGGAATTATCTCGTAGAATGCCCGTACTGTTACTCCTGCTTGCGCGTATTAAATGTTAAAGGCACGTCTACTGTTTACGGGCCACTTCCTTTAATTATAACCGCACTAATTTGCAGCACCCAACCTTTGTGAAACGTGGCATAGAAAGCAATAATTTTTATTAATAGTCTGTGTGTAAAACCTGCCAAGTAAATAAATATATCGATAAGGATGTTTGATTGACAGGCGTCAATACTTCAGGTTATCTTCATTTACACGGAAGTGGTAAGGTGTGAAGATACTGTTTCATTCTTATAAGGTTTGTGGTTTAGTTTCTGGTTCGCTTTATATCATTTTCAGAAGATGTTATTGATATACATTTTTCACAGAAACCGAGTGTCAACGATAACATAATAATATTATGGTTATAATAATGTAGAATTAGAGCTCTTGTCTATTTTACGGAAAACGTCGTTGTTATAACAGCACTAAATCTGCAGTGCTGTACCTACTTCTAAATGTCAGGGTTGCTGTGCGACAGAAATGAATGTCTCTAGACTAGGTACAGAAAATATCGGCCTGATAAAGAAAGAAACAACGTTCTCAGATGTTAACTGTTACATGGAAATCTATGTTGCCATAAGAAACATTATAGACTTACTCCAGTATGTTCATTTACGCCCACGATCACCGCTGTGTACCACTGTGTTGCACCAGCGGCTCTGTACACCTGTGCTCGGCAACCACCAAGCACTGACGGCGTGGTCGTCAGTATACGCTGGCCATCCTGTGTTGTGCGCCAATCAGCGGCCTCCGCTGACAAAGCCGTCAATGTTGCCGTGTCCACACCAGCTTCCGCCCCTGCGATCCTCGCGTCCCATTCCTGTAAGCAATTTATTACTTACATAACACACCCATTGCGTTAGTCTCATTTCTAAATTGCCATTATCTAGCTAAATTGCTTAAATTGTTGCAATTATTAGCAGAATGTTATTGTGCTTCATAGGTTAGTCCATACGTAGGTACTTATCACATAATGTATATTTATTTTATCGCACGTAACGTGATTAAAACCTCACGTTTTATAAATTATGTTGAACTATTTTTATTTATAATAATTAGCATTGCCACGTTAATAAATAACTCAATTAAAAGTCACGACTCACGACATTTGTATTCGCAATTGACAGCTAAAGATAATGTTTACAGGTGAATTAGATCATTTAACGTGATTTATCCAACATGTTATCTAATGCAAGCAAGTGATATAACAACAGTAAAATAATTAACAATAATGCGCATAAATGTATGTCCTTACATACAATACACAGATAGTTTGTTACACGTTACGACCTCGAGTGACATGTAAACATTATGACCTACTTTGCGCACCTACACGATGTGTGTAGTGTGTAGGGCGCACTGGTGCGTATTATAATAATATGTAGTAGTATTAACGACGATGTAGTGTGGACGTATAATAATAATCTACCGTACAGAGGTACCGAGAGAGTAAACTAAACATAATCGTACAGTACTTTTATGGGTACACAGCACGTTTGAGCTCGTGGTGCGCGCAGAATGCAGTACGTAGTATTTATGTCAATGTTACAGGCACTGTGACTAGGGCTGACTGTGAGTAAGTATTAGTATTGAATGTCATTGCATATTTTACGGGCAGGTTCCTTGAACAGCAAAATTGAACATATATCATTTGCTAAATATAGTAACTAAAATAGTAATTAACAAAAAATTTTGTCTTTATTCAGGTAATTTTAGCGCGGCAACAGGTACTCATAAAAGAGCAAATAAGTATCTATAGATATCTATAATTTTTATTTTACACAAAACTTTAAAACAAAACCCTTAGTTCCATTGCCGATCAAATAACAAATTAAAACTCGTACAGAGAAGCAGTGTAGCTATATACATACTTATGTTATGAGCAGATATATACTTATAACACGTAACGATCTCACTATTGTTATTGGCAATCCTAGGTGTACGTACAGTGTACAGTGTACATAGTAGAGTGCACACACGACGAGCGCACCTGTGCGTGTGTGCACGAGCCTTGCCCGGCGACAGACATATCCGGTGCGTTGAACCCGCCCCATGTTCCCCCTAGCTCCCCACTATTAAGGCAGAAGCATACTCGCAACAACTGCTGCGATTAATGTACACGATGTTGTAATCAAAATCAATTTTACATGCGTTTCTTGTAATTAGCAGGTAAGCATCTGAAACTAAGCGTTATTTAGTGGGCACATTTATGCAATAAAGCCAGATAGTGTCGCTAGTACGCCCCTACCTTTAACTTTACATATTGCAGTCGATGTACAACCGTTCTCTCGCCGCACCTAGCCGAACCATGCCCTGACTTTTGCATGAAAGATTTTATGGGGAGATATTTTCACGCATAAGCGATTTCATTTAATGACTTCAAATTACGCAAAAGTATTCACATGAAGCAAAATAAGTCGATACTTTCAGTATGGTAGGAATGTATTGTTAGCGTAATAGGCACAGTGATTTAGAAAGTTTAACTACACGCAAAATTAATTAGTGTCAATGTTAATTCAGGACTATTACATATAACATCACTTTATTTGGCTACTAAAAGTAAAATTTGCCTCATTTAATAAACATTAAAGTACTCGTAATAAAAGTTAAACGGGATTGCATCGAGAGGTCTCCTGTAACTTAAAGTTTCTTTAATTACACAGAACTCATTATTTATCAGGGAGTCAACTTAGAGTACCAGTATATTCGTACACAGCTTACATACCTACATAGATTAAAGCAACATTTAATTAAACATCCCACGCCCCGCGGGACGACGGCTAGACGACTATCCATCAACCTCAGCTTCCAGAGCAGCTCGCATTAATAACAGCGAGTGAGAGTCATCAACAAAAACGGTATTGTTGGCGTGCCCTTAAAGACAATTTTTCACGGCCAAAACATTTTCGCCGGATAATCCAACTGTTACGACATCGTAATCGCTCCGCTTGTATTTGTGTAACAGTCACGCTCTGATGAGCCGACTTGAGCCGAGTCTCGGGTCTCAGTCCCCTATTCATAGAGCATACTTGGCTTTGTAACAAAGTAACATTAGGTACCTATACAAAAATCTCTGAAACTTGAGTTTCCCAATTTTAAACCATTTATTTCAAAATCAATTTCTATTGTGGACCCTCGTTCCTAAAGGTAGCTCTATAGCTATTTTTTAGCTAGTGGTCAACTTTGGACGCCTAGCGGTGAATTTGAGCACAGTTTTGTATAAAATGAATCATATTATATCCTATGCGCTGTGGTGTGGTATGAGAACACGTCGTTTATGAATACGGGTCTCAACCACAGTGACTCAGCGGTTACGCAATACTGCCTCGAGGCTTTTACTGTTTGTTTTGCCGGTTACTCTATTTGGTGAGATTACGAGTCGTGATTAATACGAGGTCGTGGAGAGCACGGATTGTTCGTGCACTTAGAGAGGAAAGAAGAGTAGCTTAGTTCGTTAGCGGATAGTGATTTATTTTATGTTGCTAAGGTCGCGATTAAAACAAATGGAAGTTTTTTAAATAAATTGCCTTGGAACCTTGATTTGAGCTAAATTTTGACGCTCAATAACATGTTCCAAAAAAAATGTTTGCATACCTACCCATAGATAGTGGTGAAATATGGAAAGAAACATTATTATTGTAAGACCTTTATATTCTCTTAATTGCGCAAATAAATTATTTGAATTTGATTTTGATGAATTGCTGAATACAATTGTATAAGTAGATCAAAAGAGAAATAATATTACATTATATAATATATAATGTAATAAGAAAATATTACATTATATATTATATAATGTAATAAGAAAATATTACATTATATATTATATAATGTACCTAATATTTATCGGCTTTGACTCATTTGATTTGTCAAATGAGTGAAATCAAAAGAAAATGCTTTCCATTGAACGTCACTTATGAATAGGAACCTCCATCCCTGCCTATTATCTCAGTTTACATTATTACTCTTTCTATTTGAAATAATATACATTCAGTTATTACGTACATTCATAATATCGTACCTGCATAAACTAAGAGGGTACAAAGGTTAATTTTATATCTTCCAAAACGTTATTCCAGACAATTTAGCCCAAGTTACCAGGGCATTATCAGCGCAACATTATCCTTGTTAAATATAAGAGCAAATTAACAACCCACAAAGCGTTATACATAACCTGCGCAAACAGCTAACTAAGTAAGTGAACTAGGCAAATTCGTGACCTAATATCATGTCAGAGAATACCAACACCGACTGGCTCGGACCTTAAATAGAAACTTAAATATTCTAGACATTAAAATTCTTCACATTCACCGTGCTTGATATTTATTTACCGAGCGAAATATTCTAAGCTCGACTCTACATGTTTGTAGGCTGAAATATATTAAAATGAGAACATTTTAGTATACCAAAATAATGTAAATTGCTTAGATGTTGCCGTGTGGTTACGTCTTTGTACGGGCTAGGATAGTTCAACTTAAAATCTAAGTACTTGTGGTACTCTAGGTAGGCATTTAACTATATTAAGTCACATGAATGGCGGCGCAAGGAAGTAAGACTTTCTAGCAGAGATTAAGCTACAGCAGCCTACAGATTTTAATAGAGTGAAATGAAGGGAAAAGAGATAGAAGACGAAGAACAAGTTAAATTTTAATAATATAACACAATTCTTCTCATTCTTCGGTAAAATCCTCAAGTAACAAAACTCGTTCCGTTACCGGAAGGACGAACATCTGATTGTGTCCCACGATGATATCGGATGTCTCGTACAAGTCGCTCGTCAACAATGTTGTGAAAGTCGAGAGGGTATCAGAAAAGGTGGCATATTTTACGATGCTTTATACCGATAATATCCAAGCGAACATTGCTACAAGGTCAAAACAAGGCAGCGACCGTGAGACGCCCTGAACGTAACCAAAAAACACCTAAGTACCGATTTACTTCTTTCTTACTTTGCTTAGTGCGAGTTGCATACTGTCAATTCTACCACGTCCTCACCGCGAATGCGACAAAACGCCATACACATGTTGCGCTTTCTATGACCGTTACCAGATGGTAGTTTTTCGAATACAATTAATCCAAAAACTAAGAGTTCTGTATTCGCTTGCCTAAAATTGCATGCGATGCGACTGAACGCTAGGTATCTAGCGAGTTAGCTAACACCAGGCAGCCGATGGCCGATGCAACGAGGAAGCCATTACGCCGGCATACATTCGCATCTCCCCGCTTCTCATTCAATTTCCTGCGGCGTTCCCGACTCCGCTTCGTGCTCGTGATACGACTGTTTGATAACGTTGGTACTTGGGTAGCTCCTTCCTGTATGTTTTCGGAATTTTTCTCGTTATGTAGGTAAGTATGTAAGTGGACTCGTTCATTTTCCTAAATGTCATAAATTTTGTTTTATGTAGTCTCCCCCTTGTACCTATTACATGATGCGAGAATTCTCGATGTAATAAAAAATATAATTTGATTTTGTGTAAATGGTAATTTTCGTTTATCATAGTCTTTTTTGTATTTAACATTTTAAAAGAGGAACGAAATTGAAAAGAATTGGAAGGTCACATTACCTTAAATGAATGTTACTGAAGACTTGGATATTAAATGAATAACAAGTATTGTTATATAAATAATCTTATCATCCTCAGCGTATATACTGAAAAGGCTTACCCACTTTTAAATCAGCCACTTTAATATCCAACTTTAAATGGTTTACAAAATAAATACAATTTGAGTAGTTGCTTAAACTCACTCGCAGTAAGTAGCCCCCGTAGCGAAATTTATGTTTCTAGAGCAGACAGCCCCAGGGAGCTTGCAACTGTTCCCGGTTCCGGTATAGAGCACACTTCTATATTCTACAGAAATGGTTTTGAAACAGAATTCCTTGCTCAAAAGCGGTTGTTATTTCTATAGGGAAAGGGGAAATTAAAACAAATCCCTGAAGCCTTGAAGGCGGTTTTAATATTTCATTTCGGCAATTATTGACTAATAAGGAATAAGATGTTGTACGTGGAATGGAATATTATACGCACCTAATTAAAGCTGTCAATGATATAATTAGTATGTAGATAATAAAAATGGCAAATTTCCAGACAGCTTAATATCTAATAGTTATTCAGATCGCGAGCTACAAAGTAAAGATGAATAGCTTTATTTTAGTAATTACATTTTAATTTCCTTGAAACATAATAATTATTTACCTATTATTAATATATACATCTCATTAGTACTTACACTATTTGTTTACACTATTTACTTAGAGCTTAGATCGCATCTACTGAATGCGCAAACATGCTCTTTGAGAATGTCGTGCATACGGAGGGAGTACGTATCCCTATACGTAGAGTATGTCCCTATACGTATGACGTAGAGAGTATGTAGGGATATACTCTCTTAGTACGTATAGGGACATACTATCTTTGTGCTTCAAACATCGTTAGTTTGAAGTTGTTAGTGCCGAGTTCAGGACCTTAATGTTAGCGTTACTACGAGCTAGGAGTTTACGATCCGACAAAGGCACTTACCTACCTAAAATTTAACTGGGAGAATATATTATATGTATCAATTGATAACATTAACTAATGACATTGTGATACTTTTATTATACAAATATACCCAAGCAATAAACGTTTCATAACGATTAGTAGGTTTATTACTAACCTTTATGTTTATGTGCAAGATAATTACCATATTACTTAGTTAAATCTAACTGTAACTACATCAATCTATAGACCGTTATTCCTGCAGCTGCACAGATGTCAATATTATTGGTACTACATACTATACAGTACAAGTAGTAACTACAATACACAGGACAGTAAAAGCAGTCGTAAACAACGATATTACTCTCGGAGACAATGCACTCAAGACAACATCCATCACATAAGATGAAACGTCTGGGACTCGCACAAGCAGACAGCACGTAAATTGGGCCTTTGTGTTCAACACTAAACATAACTACGTAGGCAATAGTACGCATTCTTTGAATACAAACCTTCAATGGAAAAATTCTTACAATAGAATAGCTGTACGTTACTTAAAGAATTGCTTGGGTTAAGGGTTATATACCTAAAACGTTTTTACTTACCTACTATGATAATAGCGTGTATGAAATGCATCAAACATTACTTGTTGGGTCGGAATTTGTGATGAGAATTACGTTTTTTGGTATAAAAGTAACTAGGCCAAGTGTACTTACTTGCTGATTATATAGAGGAATAAAATAAACATAACGGTTTTATGTAGCACTTGAGTTGTTTGTTATGCTTACAAACACTTATTTATCTTCTTTGATAAGAGCGAACTTATTTTCTTCCTAGAAATAGCAGAGTTATATTTAGACGTAAACAGATAAGAAATGAGGTGTGTTTCATTATTCGACATACTACTAAATTATTATCTATTGAAGGAAGCTTAATCCTCTGTATTACATATTTATTTTTTAATGATATTTATCTAGTATAGACACAAGATTATATTACAAATTGCTTTCTACAATGAACCATACATTCTCCGAGAGGTGTGCGAACGTAAATTTGTTAATGCTCACGTCTCTAACATTTGACCCCCTCAGTACTCCTCGCTCATCCGCAGGTGCATAAAGTTTATGTCGGGACTTTACCACGCCCGTAAACATTACATTTTCAACGTAACCTAATAGGTAGATGCTTAAAAATTATTATTATTATATAGCAGAGTTATTCGTAAATTGAGCAACTTTTTCCTTATTTCTGAATAATTAACATAATGTACATATGTACATATATAGTTTAAAACCACATTAAAACAAGTTCTAACATCTTGCACAAACATACATTGTAAAGAAAAGTACCTTTTGGATAAAGGTCAAATGTATACAACAGAACAGAGTCAACGGATGAATCGAAAAATAAGATTCTTCGTATACTATTTATAAACTCGTAAAAGTACCCAACTGTAACGCCTACATAACGTACTTATTGCACAATTATTCTCATATATACGCCTTGGAGCTAGCGGTAAGCCGTGGACGGCTTTTAAATTAACCCGTCTACTTATTCTCGCTCGCAAAAATAAAGGTTCACCAAGCAAAGACCAAAAATTTTATAAAACTACTACATAATGTAAGGTAGCTCTGCTAATAAAAAAGTATCTGAAGTAAAATCTCTCGTAAATTTTGTATGAAAAGTGGTGACATAATAGGTACTTTTGCACACTATCTAAGTTCCTCAAGCGGTGCTAAAGTAAATTCTCACATTCCTCTAAGGGTCTGTTTTACGGTAAGAAGTGTCAAGGGTGGGTGGTGGAATTCATTTCCCGATATTGTTCTTGAAGCTAATGCTGCTTCCAAAGTGACCCTTTTGCGGGAGTGTAGTTGATTAACTAGTCGAATTAGTTAAGTTTCATAACTTTGTGTTAAGCTAGCGCACGCTCGGTTGCCTCGAGGCGGATCTTCGCTGATTCACTCTAAATAAATGCTACCTTGACTACATTACTCTTGTTATTATTTACTTTTACTGCCGATCGAAAGGTGAATTAAAATAACATTAAGGCAGAATAACTTTATAAAGAGGGTTATAATAATAACAATTAATAAGCTTCGTATGCATTACCTAGGCAAAGAATGGTGTGATGTGCTGTAGTCTACCTATAAGTGCTATAAATTGGCCACAGGCAACGATCTGCACACATTGTATACCGTAAGGCCATTAGTAATGCTTCAATGCTTCATTAAATTAGAACATGAATACTATGAATAGACGATACAATAGCGTAGTCATTAAATATTACAAGCCAGAGGGGAAATAAAAAGATTCACCAGTCTGAATATAATGTTGCTCAACAACATTCAAAAATAGACATTGACGCTTACATAAAGGTTTCGATCGACAAAATGTAACGAGAGAGCGCGATTGAACGTTGTTTTGTGCCTTACACAGGCCTA
>DWBH01000190.1:0-14567 GCA_018230765.1 Ernsta delagoae
ATATTGTCACGCCTCGTTCCCAACGGAGTAGGCAGAGACTATCTCCTTCCACCTGCTACGATCTTGGCATACTCCTTACGCTTCCTCCACATTCATTATTCTTTTCATGCACGCATTAGGTGGTAGGTGCTGAAAACATACCTAAAGACGATATAAATTTGCAATAGATACTAACAATTAAAGGAAATAAGTAGCTACTTTATAAGTGGCTACTTTATATTGAATACAAACGAAACTGAGTAAAATTCTATTTTAGATAGTACCTACCTACTTACTGTTCTTCTATCTAGGAAGAGTTAACAAATGGAAATTGCTACGATCTAATTAAATGCCTGTAAATAAAATTATATATAAGGTATGAAAGCAAAACATAATGTAAATTATTTTAACGTAGGTAAGTACTTAAATTATTTTAGGTACGTACCTTACTGTCAGTGCAAATATTACGATAACGACATAGTTACCTTCTTGTATCGTACATGCGATGTGATGTGGTGACACGCTACGCTACATATACTTTCACATAACTACTTTAGTATTCAACTTTTTCTGTAGGTGTAGGTTCGGTAAAATAGAAATTATATTTTTGCGAAAAAAAAATTGTATAAATGTCAAGTTAAGTACAAGTGTACTAAAAAATATATACCTACATTACGTTTGAATTGAGTAACCACCTTTTTTACCTTAAAGTCGGTTAAAAATTGAGTATAATATCCTCTTCTTACTCTATTCCATTCCATTTCATTTCCATTTCAAGTAGGTAATTAAATAATTTCACGGAGATATTGGTCATAGCTGGCAATCAGAAGATTAATACTATATATAAATGAAGCAAAAACTATAGCATAAAGTTCCTAAAACTAACTATGTATGTAGTTTAAAAAATTAATAAGTGACAAGTAAATTACGAAGCAAAAGATATCAACGAGTGTAACAGCAACTTGAACTTTTATGTGCAAAATATATTCGCAGCAGTTTATGAAAAGTTTTTTTTTAATGTTATACCTATTAAAAATTTATCCTGTGTAAGTACATTGAAAGGGTTTAGTAAGGATTAGTATTTCCATTCAAACTTTTTAGCTTCTCTTTACTTTCTTCGCGTGTCGCTGACTCGTTGTGGGCAAGGACTGTGTCAGCAATTATTCAATTCAATATTAGAGTATTGCGCATCGTACGTAATGCGATGTTCCGAGAAACATACACCATTTAATCGTACGATATAAAAATAGTATATACCTACCTAAGACAGCAATATATATTTTTTAATATAATATTAAAGATGAAGGTACTGAGTAGGTATATATTTATATTCATGCATGCACAGCGTAAGTGTTCTCAAGGTTTCGCCCATTCACTTTACAAATACTTTCTACTTAAGTATGTCTTGAGCAAAATTTTTGTGATGCAGAAGCAAAAAAAATGTCAGTCTCAAAGAAAAATGTGGATATCTAAAAAAAATATTTAAATAATATCTAATACCTTTGCGGTAGCTACATATGTATGTGTGTTGCCAGTGTTAATACTGCCATAATAAATATGTGCCGCGTAGAAGTGGTCCTTTACTGTAATACTGATAGGTATGTAGTTATGCTCATTGTTTCGCTAGGCTATAGAATCTGTAACGATGAAATCCGTAATTCAGACGGGATAGAGCCATCTAAGAGATGCCTTTGTGCAGCAGTAGACGACGAAAGGCTGTTGGATGGTGGACAGATACCTACTTATGTTGCGAATTTTTTATGTCGGCAACTCAACGCAACACAATAGTAAGAATATCACAGATTTATAATACTTACTGCTTAACTTGTATTCAAAACTCCCTGTGTCGTTAAATTTTTAGCTAATACAATACAGGGTTGGCTGTGGGGTCACCGGTGCTCTGTGAGCTTGGGGACACTGATTAATCATAATTATACCCTCAGAGGAGGGTCTCGGCTTCGGCCTGCTCGTGGAAGTGTGCACAGGTGCTCCCCTAATAATGCGGTAGAACACTTTCTGGTTTTTTAGTCGATTGACGGCGTTGGGCCCGACATATCTGACATCCGTCGACCCAGTGGTGGAAGGTACCTATACTCATCCGAATTTTACTGACGCAGAAAAGTCTATCATAAAAAGGAATTTTATTATGTAGATATAAGGTATATCTACCAATAGGTTGGTAGGTACCTAATATACATATATTAAACAAATCTCCATTTACGTCGTTAAGTCGTTAATTAATACGTATCTACGCAAATACATAATATCCTTAAACGCTAAACAGGATAAATATTTCAGATCTAAGTATACCTGCCTACCTAATTCGAATATATTGTAAAATTGTAAATAGTCGGAGGACCATTCACAATTTCCTATGGACATTATTGTGTATCTGTCAATATGACGAGTAGGTACCTTTTTTTATAATACATAAACTTTTGTATAAATTACAAGAAAACGACACTCTAGGCCATGGATTACTTAGGTTCCTGTTGTGTAAATACCCGGTACATAATCCGTAATATGTGAGCAACCTTGAATCACCTATGTTAAAGAATTCGCACATTGCGTTTACATTCAATAATAAAATCATCATTATAAATAGCTTACTCTGACTGAACCCGCCATAATTTTGTTAAATCTGACTCAACAGACAGTCGTAGGTAGTGACTGAGCAAGCGCGGAGTTTGTTGAAAAAATCTCCTTTCTTGAAAAACTAGGTACTTATTTATTTTTATGATGATCCTACTAAGTGTGGAACGACAGTTAAAATACCGTGATGTGTATAACCGTGTAGGTACCTATTTTATATCAATATGTTTACCTATAGAATATTTGTTCAAAGAATGTGCCTATGTAATATTGACAAAAATGATATTACCAAGCTCTCGGCATCTTGGTTCATCTTTTTCTACGCATGGTTCCCGTTGAAGACTTGCGCCCTGACGGCGCTACTTCTGCAGATCAGGTAGACCGAGACGCTTTATCATTTTACTTCACCACAACACACCGACATTCCGTCACTGCATCCGCGTCCAACACATGATCGCCCCTGCTGGTCCCTCTGACGTCACACGCTTTCACACACTAAACAGATTTATTGCACTGATATCACTATAACTCCCGGTGGTTCTGTTGTGTTTATCGCTTAACATGAAACACAGAACGTCTCCGCTTGCAAAATTGATTTGTTTCGCCTAATTGTACCGAAAGAACTATTCGCGTGTGAGGCAAATACGATCTTGTGACGCAGGTAACGACTTTCGCGCACGAACTGAGTGAAGCACGTCCGCTTCGTGGCACAGTCGTCGACGCGCGCGCACCACGTAACGGCACCGAGGCCCCCGCCTCCGCCCCGTACGCTAGACCTCCAAACCTGCCCTCTCTAACCATTACGGATTACGTGCCATTACCTGCGAGTTCGCTTGCAATGCGTTACTCGACTCGAAATTCAAGCATTGAAAAAACATTTCTGATTGCTGCATAGCCTATTGTTTCCTCGTATGCTTACCTATTGAATTGTTCTTAAAGCGATATTTAGTAACTAATGAAACACTACACTCAATATGATAAAATTGAATGAATAATACATACGTTTGAAGCAGATTTTCTACTGTAATATCATATCATAATATATATTGTATTTATTTTATTTATTTTATTGTAAACAATTACTAAGTATTTGTATACCCTTAGTGGTGAAATATGGAAAACAACCTTGCCATTGTAAAACCTTTGTATGTACCCATATTTGTGCAAATAAACGATTTTGATTTTGTAATATTTTTATGGTAAAACGTTTTTTAGTTGAAAATAAGTTTAATCGCACTCAGGTACAAGATGCCTTTACGCAGATGAGTATTGCACATTGCACATAGATGCTTGCTTGAAGAATTATTACTTTAAAATACTTGATTTATGGTATAATAATATGGATCATAAAAAGCTCATTTGAATAACATAAATTTATGATCATTAATGCCCATTTAGAGATAGTCTCTGCCTACTCCGTTGGGAACGAGGCGTGACCATATGTATGTATGTATGTATGTAATGCCCATTTAAAGCGAACTTAGCAGATGATAATATTATGCAGGTTTAGATGGGGGAACAGAGTGTGCAATATCCTTCACATTTCGATCTTGCTGCAAATATTACCTGCATTGAGAATTAGAATTGACAAACGATAAAGGATACCTCAAGAGTTACTCTATTGGTTAAAGCCCCATGATAATCCATGCAATCGTTTTTGAGTTTATCGCGAGCAGACAACTTCATCTCATAATGGTATACATAGTAGGGTAGTTCTATTTAAGATCCTAGGGTTGCGTTGGCAACTGCATGAGAGAACAAGACTTAAAAATTTAACACTGGATTATAAAAATGGTGGTAATACAAATACGAAAGATCACATAGGTAATATATTGTTCTGTAAAATTAATTTCCTTCCTGATACAAATACCTGCTTATTGCTCACTTATTTACGTTCATGTATTTAATACACCTGACCTGAGACTCTGTTTAGAAGTTGTTTGACTCAGCCTAGTTCAGAGACAGTGTGTATATTGTCCTTGAATATTAATTGGTTGGTTGGGTATTTAAACATTGAAAATCTTTTAGAAAGCACTCATTTATTTGTAATTATTTCATAAAACTATGTTGTTCAAAAATTTACTAGCTGTATAAACTTAGCTATTTGTAGGTATTTACCACGAAATAGACAGTATAACATATATTTTAATGATAATAACATCATATATGCGAGGAAATGCCCTCGCCCACTCATGAAACAAAATGAATTTTTCTAACACTGTCAATGTGTGTTAACATTGACGTGATTAAATGATTGCCTAGTAGTAAAAGTTGTTTAAGAAATACATATTTATTTGCAACGAGCTTTATGTCATATCCTCATACTCCCATCCTCCCTCCATATACTTGTCTCACTTATTTGTGATATACACTCATAACTCTATTTTATATTGTCACCTAACTACAACAAATTGCATTAATGGGAGATGATCAATATAATTAAATAATTAGTAAATAATTAAGGGTGAGGTCAGTTGTTCATTTTCATAAAGTTCATCAGTCATTATTACATTGCATTACTTCTGTTAGTAAATATTTAACAAAAAATTACATTATGCACTAACACAATTTAAGCAATTCATTACTGTAAATAAATGGTAAAATATACAAATTGTCTAGGTAGGTAAACTGAAAATTAACCACGTGATTTCAAATTCTGATTTTTTTATAATTACTAGGTTTGAATCATCACTCACTCATTATTCTATTATTATTTTTTATCAATATTAACTATATTGATAAATGAATAACAATGTACTTTTTATTATTTTATTTATCAGTAACTTTCAGTTATGCACATCACCTAGATAATTTGTATATATAAATACTATTTTTAATAAGTATCACAATGAGTATACATATTTTAACACTAACAAATTGCAAAATATGTATAAAATATTGAATTAGTTCATGTTTCATTTCTTTAAGAAATTGTAAAATTCCTGTCCATGTTAGTAATTGTATTATTATTATGTATAAGTATTATGTATTTAGTGTGCTTCTGTATGCTTATGTATTTTTCCTGCTTCTACATTTTTATTTTGTGACATAACATAGGAAGACTTTCCATTGGCGTCCCACACAGTTTTACATTTCTTGAACACAAATGCCATGTAAATAGCTGAAAAAAATGTAAACAAAATTATTAATATTTATTATTATAAGGAACAAAATAAAACATTGATCAATGTCATAAATAATAATGTCTCTGAAGTAAGTAAGGTCTCTTGGTCAACAGCACAGAATCAACAGTAGATAAAACAGCTCCCAAAGCTGATGAGTCATAATTATTTTTAAAATTGACATTTATAAAGTGTATGTTAACCTTATGATACAGAAACTATTTTGGCTTTGACTTTTAGACTTTATTAGTCGTATGTATACTTACTGGCAACCTCCCATTCACTCTTGCTCATAGTTCCTAAGCTTATTCTGTTATGTTCAGTCTTACTAGCCATTGCTTCATATCTCTTTTTTGCATGTTCATACTCAGATTCATCTGCTATAAGCTTCTTGCCAGGGGGTGCAGGATAGCTTTCAAAACACATTATTTTTTGCAATAAGTGCTTATATTTGTCAGAGTTTTCCTTATAAAATTCTGCAAAGTCTGCTTTGTACACTAACTCCAAACCATACTCTGCAGCAAGTTTCACTAATAGATTAAAATCTACTAAAAATTCAGGACAATCCACTACACCCTCAAGGTGAAAGTCATACTTAGCACCAAAAAGGGGATACCCATTGGCAGGATCAAATAATAATTTTATTTCAAATACTCTATTACCAAACCTGCCATTTGGTGATTTTTTGCATCTAGATACAATTTCATGTGCATTAGGAATAGTACCAAAGAATAATCCTTCGGGTTTCAGGCACTCTGCTATATTTGTCAGCATCCTCCTAGCCTGAGGCAAGGATTCAAAACTATAATGTAATCCAAACTGGCAGCTTACAAAGTCAAAATTGATTGATGGGTCCTTATACTTATGTCTAAGTGTATCTCTACTGCAATCTGCTGCAATGAATTCAGCAGTAAAGATTTGCCTGCAGCGGTGACGCAGGTCATCATAGCGTGCTTTACACTGTTGAACTGACACCTCTGCAATGTCAGCAAAAACAACATGCCTCATGCGACCTCTCTGCCATTTGCTCAAATCACCACCCTTCCCACAACATATATCTAACACTGTTAAGGGTCTGCTAAAATTCTTTTCACGAACTATCTCAGTTTGAGAATGAATTAACACGCTTTTCACCCAATTATTAAAGTTCCTGAGGTAAAAAATAGGCGAATTAAATCTTTCCGTAACTCCCTTCTCTTCGATATGATTATAGTGAGCAGCTACTACAGATGAGTGTTCATTTGTATTATTCCCTTGCGTTACCACTTTAGAGATGTTCATTTCACATGATACTTCTTTCTTTTCCGTATTGACTTCATTGTTGAATACGGGACTGTCACTACCGCTAGCTGACTCCAGTTTATTTTCAGTATAACTCATTCTAAGTTTTGTTAATTTAAAAACGTTGCATTACTTGCACCAATAATCCACGTTTCACAAACTTTCGTTTTGTTCAAACTTAATTTTTTTTACTTTCTTGCTTCAACTTCCCTTTTACTAACTATAATATAATAATGACAATGACAGCAAGTAAGTATAACACAAATTGAATAATGATAGACATAGACATACGTACGACATTTTGACATTGACATCTGCTAACTGAAGACCGACCGAATTGCGCCGAAAACCGTACTGAATCAATCAATCTTCAAGAAGACAAGAAGATCAATAGAGTCAACGCTCAAAATTTTGTGAAAATATTATGATAAAAATTACGGAATAGAAAGTCAGCATAATAATTAATTCTTGCGTAATACATTTGACATTATTTCTAGCTTGCGCGGCAACAACAGACTACACACTCACACACTCAAAAGGTTCATTGAACTGTTTTTGACTCACGTGAAGTTGGCTTCATATTCGGATTCGGTTCGGACTCGCATGCGCATTCGTCACATCTCAGCACTTTGATTTTGTGCTTGCTAGGCCGGCAGGCAGCCTCATGTAATCTCGTCTCAAACAAGTAGCGTTATACGTGGGCAAAATGAGTGTCGAAAATCCAGCAAGTGATAATGACTGTAATTCGGTAAGTTGCTATATCGCTTTATATTTTGAGGAGCTTTCATTTTCTTTACAAGTTAACAAATAATAATAAGAGAGTTACTCGCTGCCCTAGTGAACGCTGCTCCCACAATGCGAAAATTTTCTAAGTCCCAATATGGCGTCAGTTATAGTTCTCATAAAGAAGTCAAGCTAAGCGTCGTTCTTCATTATAATATTATAAATGAACATTGTTCTGTAACAGAAATTTCATACAAAATTTTAACGTAGTTGTATTTTTTGTGTATTTGAATAAGTATATTGCGAAAATTATTTTGCTCATTTTATTTATAGGGAAAGGTAAATGGTAATAAAAATGAACACGTGAACGGCATTCACAACGGATATAGCAGTTCTGAGAAGCATAAAAGTGGCCACAAGTCATCCAGCAAAGACAAGCACCGCGACAAAGATCGAGACCACAAAAGCTCAAAGGATAGCAGCAGTTCAAACAGGTTAAAATTCCAGAATGTTCTGGACGTTTCTACCTGCATTATGCGCTACACTTTTTATTGTTGTCGCCAACCCTACATAACCTATGTAGAGGTTAAGTATAATGCCTACACGCCTTTTACACGTTTCGGCATTTTGGGTTTATTACATTCTTACAATGAATAATGACTAATTCAAACTAATCTACTTAGTTCCATGTTTCGTTTAGTTTTACATTCATATCTAGCTAGTTTACTGAATTTTACACGTGCGAATTCTATTGCAGGGATAAAGACAAGGACAGGGAGAGGCATTCAAGCAGTAAAAACCACAGTGCATCACATAAATCGTCAAGTAAAGATAAAGAACGCAGTGAGAAGGACCACAAGGACCGTGATAAACATAAGGAGCGATCAGACAAGGAGAGAGAACCTTCCAGTAAGGATAAAGAAAGGTCTGACAAGGACAAAGATCGATCGAAGGATAAGGAACGCTCAGATAAGGATAGAGACAGGTCAGACAGAGATAAGCATAGAAGTGATAAAGATAGGCATAGGGACAAAGAGAGAAGTGATGACAAACACAAGTCTAGCAGTAGCAGTAAAAAAGAATCCCGGGACAAGGATAGGGAACATTCATCATCTAAGGATAAGGAGCATAAATCCAGAGAGAAAGACAAGGACAGAGATGACAAACATAGGAGTGATAAACATAGAAGTGAAAAAGATAAAAGCTCCAGTTCTAAAGACAAACACAGGTAATGCATATTTTAAATTTTATCACTCCTTTTTGTTGATGGAATATGTCAAATGTCTAATTGACAGGTTGGGGATGACAGGACAATGCTAGAACAAGATAGACAATACCACTTACATGTATTTTAAAAGTAATTCAAATTTTTTACTATTTTATGGAATAATTATGGCCCTTTATTTGACTTTATTTGGACATCACAATGTTTAAAAGCATACAGCATGCAAATGTCAGTTGCTCGTCTATTATTTAATTCCCATTTTCAACAAACCACTTCTATTGCTTTTACTAACCAGTACTAAAATACTTTGTTTTGTTACAACAATATTCCAGCCAGGAGAACTTAAGTCCCATTAAGGTATCCTAATAGAGACATGCTTCAAACAGCTTCATAGCAAATATCTTCATATACTTGTCTTGTTTGTCTATTGTGTTATATCACTAGGATTCAGCTGTAATACTTTGATTTTGATCACTAACATGGACACTTTAAAATGTATCAAACAAATAAATTATGGTATCAATTAAGCGGTATCTGTACAGTGATATATAATTAAGTTTAATATTCATGTACTTCTAATAGCTCCAGCTCAAAAAGCTCAAGTAAAGAAAAACACAGCAGCAGCAGTGGGAAAAGCGAGAGCAAGATTAAGCATGAAACAGAACATCAGAGTTCACCACAGAAACAAGAGCCCATGCAAGTAAGTTGACGTTAACCAATTATTTCTTAATTATATAATCACATTTAATTTTACAACATAATTACCTATTTTATCTTATAATTCTATATCTTTTCAATCCACAGATGGAACAAGATATCAAAACAGAAATGAAAGAGGACAGTGATGATGGTTATGCAGGAGCAAACACTACAGTTTCCTCATGTGATTATTCCTTGTCCCAGTTTAAAGATGAACCGTTAGCAGAACTACCCCCTGAAGAAGATAGTGAGGAAGATGTACCATTGGTAATAGTCCAACTAAATATTTCATGTACTACTTTTATAAACAAATTAAACTTTATGTTCAAAATGTTATCCTATAATCTAAATGATTCTTTATTTACATTTTCAATTTAGCTGGCAAGAAAAGCTTCAAAAAAACGTAGAGTGAGTGAAAGTGAAGAAGACATACCACTGACTCAGCGAAAGAAATCTAAGAAAAAGATAAAGAAAGGTAATTTATCACAAAAGATCTAAATGTATTGGAACAATGTCTGTTCTGGAGTGTAGTTGATGTCTGTTCATTCATATTGACCCCTAAAATGTAATTACGTGAAGAAACAGTACTCAGCGTTATATTTTATTTTATTATTGTTCATTACTCTAGAGTCCGGATATGATGATGAAATGGATGACGAGGATGTACCTAAGAAAAAAAAGAAAGTTGAAAAAGTGAAACCACCGAAAATCAAACACGAACCAGATGATGGTGCTAGCCCTACAAAGCGCAAGAAGAAACAAGATGATGAACAGGAAGTGTGGAAATGGTATGCAAATAAGAACCCCTTCTAGAAATAAATCATAGAAATTTTTAAGGATTAAATTCTTATAATTTCTGCAATTTGCAAATTTATTTCTTAGTTTATGATTTATGATATGACAATGTGAAACTATTTCATTCTTAAAATTTTTTTAGCAGTTATCAAAATTTTGCTTGTAAAAATCTGATGTATGAGTTAATTTCGTGTTTTTATTTTAACTGGCGTAAAAACCGTTATCATGTTTATACATAAGTATACTGTTCTTTGCATAACATAAGATTTGTAATATGAAGAACAATATTAAATGTAAATAAAAAGTCTGCCCCAATTTTGACTATGCTAAAATTGTGTGCCTAAATGCGTCGCTGAGTCACGTGGTGTTAGGGCATTGTCGGACATTCGATTGTTGCCGTATACTTTTCATAGATGGCGTTGTAATTGGCAACTCAACCATGCGCTTATCTAACCTGACTTTGACAGATTAGATTTAGGTTATGTAGAGTTCTATTCAGAGAATAATAAAAATGGTCGTTTTCTATTGGCGTAGAATACGATCGGTAATGAGATTAACCACTCATAACATTGTTATTGTTAGGCAATTAAGGATTACAAAAACAAAGTATGGATAATATCTTTAATTCCCCGTTCCATTATCGTCATTTTGATATGTCTGAATATATTATATTAACAACGAAGTGTTTATTTCAGGTGGGAAGAAGAAAAGAAAGATGATGGAACTAAATGGACTTTCTTAGAACACAAAGGCCCACTGTTTGCTCCACCTTATGAACCGTTACCGTCGAATGTCAAGTTTCGTTATGATGGTAAAGAAATTCGCCTTTCCCAAGATAGTGAGGAAGTGGCTGGATTCTATGCCAGGATGTTGGAACACGACTATACAACGAAGCCAACATTTAATAACAACTTCTTTAATGATTGGCGTAAAGTGATGACTCCTGAAGAAGCTAAAATAATCAAAGATCTCTCAAAATGCGATTTTAAAGAAATGCATGCATATTTCCAGAGTCAATCAGAAAAGAATAAAAATCGTTCCAAGGAAGAAAAGGCTGCGCTAAAAGCGAAAAATGAGGAAATCCAAAAGGAGTATGGATTTTGTACCATAGATGGACATAAGGAGAAAATTGGAAACTTTAGAATTGAACCCCCTGGATTATTCAGGGGTCGAGGTGAACATCCCAAAATGGGTATGTTGAAAAGACGAGTGATGCCTGAGGATGTATCGATTAATTGCTCTAAAGATAGTAAAATACCTAAAGCACCTGCTGGACATAAATGGAAGGATGTTAGGCATGATAACACTGTTACATGGCTAGCATCTTGGACAGAGAATGTCCAAGGTCAGGTTAAATATGTGATGTTAAATCCCAGTTCAAAATTAAAGGGCGAAAAAGATTGGCAAAAATATGAAACTGCTAGAAAACTTCATAAATGTATTGATAAAATAAGAGAAACATACCGTTCAGACTGGAAGGCTAAAGAAATGAGTGTAAGACAACGTGCAGTTGCCTTATACTTTATAGATCGTCTTGCACTAAGAGCAGGTAATGAAAAAGATGATGACCAAGCTGACACTGTTGGTTGTTGCTCATTAAGAGTAGAGCATATACAATTGCATAAAGAAAAGGATGGAAAGGAATATGTAGTAGTGTTTGATTTCTTGGGTAAAGATTCTATCAGATATTACAATGAGGTGCCAGTTGAAAAACGTGTATTTAAGAATCTCGAACTCTTCATGGATAGCAAACAAGATAGTGATGATCTCTTTGACAGACTGAATACCCAAACATTAAATGAACATTTAAAAAATCTTATGCCAGGATTAACTGCAAAAGTTTTCCGTACATACAATGCATCAATCACATTACAGAAACAATTAGATGAGCTTACAGATCCAGATGCATCTGTTCCAGAAAAGATTTTGGCTTATAATAGAGCCAATAGAGCTGTAGCTGTTCTTTGTAACCATCAACGTGCAGTTCCTAAAGGTGGGTACATATATTTTAACCACAATTTTTTTGTCATTTTATATTTTTTACAAAAAGGTGCTCATTAAAACACAATACTTTGTAGGTCATTCAAAATCAATGGAAGCTCTCAAGGAAAAAATTCAAGCAAAACGTGATCAGGTTGATGAGGCAGAGCAAGACTTGCATGATTCAATGAAAGCTGCAAAGCGTGGGTCGGTCAAAGAAAAACTTGCATGTGATAAGAAGAAAAAAGCATTAGAACGCTTGAAGGAGCAACTCAAAAAACTTGAACTACAAGAAACAGACAAAGATGAAAATAAAACAATTGCATTAGGCACCTCTAAGCTTAACTACCTTGATCCAAGAATTTCAGTTGCTTGGTGAGTTAATTTCGTTTTGCTAATTTTTATGGTAATATATTAATACCCACATTTTCCCCATTAAATTGAAAAATAAAAATACATGAAATTTACGTGTGGAGTTTGTGGAGTTACACTTTGAAAACCAAATTCTGTTTTCTTTACAGGTGCAAAAAACATGGTGTTCCCATTGAAAAGATCTACAACAAAACCCAACGTGATAAATTTAGGTGGGCTATTGATATGGCCGGTCCGGAATATATATTCTAGGTTTAGTATTAGCATCAGCTATTTTTTATATACATTTGTTTAAATCTGCAAACGTTCCACTTTATATATATTTTGTTTTAAAAAATGTCATCAAGTATTGGTTTTATGAACTTGTAAATTAACAATAAAAAATTGACCTTGTTCCTTTCATTTAGGTTCAAAATTAGAAGTCTGATTCTAATTTATTTTAGGTTTATAGTTATCAGGTAGACTAAATTTTAGAGAATAAGTTGTACAAAATTATAGCAATTTAAGATTTGTTTACATAAAATATAATAATTCATATTCGACTTAAATAAAATTAGTCATAAAAAGCGATATTTCCTTAGACAAAACATACAGCTCTGGATACATTACCAAATCTTCTGTGTGTTCTTCAACGTTGTATTGATGCTGTTTGGAACAGCCGTCGCCATATATCACTGAAGGACTACATTAGCATGTAAAGCGTTTGTGAATCCAGAGCATATAAGTTAGATTTAAGCAGCATGTTTTTTTACGAAACGACCATTTATGTAATTTCATAAATTGTCGCAACATCCATGTGAAAGTGATTTTTTTTTTGTATATAATAGTGAGGCTTTTTTAATCAAGTGAACTGTGAATGTTGTGTTTAACTTGACCTATTAAACTATGACAGATACATTTTTATTACATAGCCTGAGTGATTTACAATAGTACTTTAGGAAAAAATAGGTAATAGGTATTTAGTATCTTTTGCTTGAATATTGTTATTGTGAGTGTTCAAGCAAACATAAAATGTAAATTACTGTGGTCTCGTTGTGCACAATGTGCAATAGCTAATGTTGTAAAGTAAGAAATAATGTTATTTTATTTTTATAATCGTAGGATTCGAAAATTAAGGTAAATGCAAAGCCGTGAGTTACGAAAGGTACAATGTTGTAGTTAAATTCTAATGATAATGTGTGAGTCTTGTAAATAATAAATTTTTACCATGTCAAAAATGTGAAATGAGATTATCCCAAATAAAACATTGACACTAGATTAACTTTATATTTATTTATTAAAATCTCTACAAAAATACAAACGAAAATAATGTAATTATTAACACTCCTACTTCCTACTTCCTGTAAACTATATTGTCAGCACCATCACTAAGGTGTGGTTAACTTAACAATCGATTTTTAACAAAGACTCCTCTATTGAACTTAGACATTTAAATTTAATGTTTTATCGTATTAAGATTACTTCAGTTTATAAAGACTTCTAGAAAAATAAAAAGTCAAATCAAATACTCATCACATCACTCATATATTATTATGTTTGAGTCCGCTCACAATCTCACTATACTCCCGGACAAATGAACTGCATCAAAGTTCAAGATTGGTTACTTTTAATTTAATGTTATAAAAAGTATCCCAGTAAGTATTTACCATTGCCGAAAAAAAAAACTGAAGTAAATTGATGAATAAAAAGATCTACATAATTTGAAGGAATAATATTTATGTGTCACAGAACTACATAATTTTAATAAATAGCCATAAACATTTACAAATTCTATTACAGTTTTTTAAGTGGTATAGATG
>DWBH01000191.1:0-14546 GCA_018230765.1 Ernsta delagoae
GAAAAGCGTTAATATGATTTTGATTTCTCTCTTGAAACCGTTGATACTCTTTCAAACATTGTCTATCTTCAAAACCTTAGCAACAGTAACAAGCCAGAGTAAGTTTATTAAATTTATCACCTAATTACTTACCTACAGCTATAGTTGTAGGATATTCGTTCAATAACTTATAAATCTGGTAAGTCACTAAGACCAATACAACCGCACGAAATCTTGCGTGTATCCGCAGCTTCTGAAGCCTTAATAGGGTTCCTTAAGGGAGATGAGAATTGGTGCATGTTGTCACGCGAAGGAGGTTGTAATGTCGTACTGGGTAATTACTGTGCAATCAGGATTTTTAAATCTTTATCTAAATCCCGTTTTGGGGTCCCGTATTTAAAACCTCCTGTAGTGATGTTCATATACTATTTCTATGTGCGTTGTTAGTTTTGCTAATGGCGTTGGTTGCTTTTCGTCTGCTTTCTGTAGTTGTAACTGTTCTTCTGATGTAGACCTTATGTTATTTAAAGATTTAGCGCAAACTAGTAATCTATCATGGTATTAGATAGATATACATAGGATTATTATAGTAATTATATAAAATGTTCACCATATTTTTTCTGAAAGCTACTTGTAACAGTAATTGAATTTCAATCAACAGCGTTAAGCCATGGTCTCCATAAATAAATATTTACTTGTACAAGGTCTTCCAAATATTTGAATATTTATTAAGATTATTTATATTGCTTTTTTATTCTTAGTGACTTCCTCGTCGTGATTAATCATGTTAATTATATTCCAAGAAAGCCTTCTTGATTAAAGCCTTTGATGTTTTAGATAAACATCAAAAAATCGCCCGAAGTAATTTCCGAAATTTTTACATTTTAATCGAAAAGAGGTAGGTAATGACAAATATTTATTTATGAATCATCTCGTTCTTTTGAACCGTAATTTAATTAACCCAAGCACAGGTTAAGATATTAACTACATCTCATTGATTATGATACAAAGTAAAGATACCTGCTCATTTGTCTACATTGATGAGTTAAACGATTCGCAATTATGCAAATCTAAATAATAAATGGCAGCAATTTATTGCAAAACAGTGTAAATTTTATTCTCAAACCTTTTCAAATGAGCACCCATGAGGGGTAAACATTTGGATTTTTTTGAGTTTTAAACTCCATTACCCTCAGACGGTTTCAGCTTACGGTCGCCGACGTGGAAAATCTCTATGCCGTTAATTGAAAACCGACTTGTGTGGGGTTGCGTTAATAAAAAAGCGAATCAAAACTCGCAATATACTCGTACATAAGTATTTAATTTTTTTCTTTTTGCTCATCATAATGTACCCTTTAGGTATTGACATAAGAACCGTAATTGTTGGTCTTAATAATATTTTCTTGCTTTATTTTATAAGCACTGGGTATATGAGTAGTACGTCACGAGTGATGATTTGGTAAATTAATTTTATGTGTTAAATTTCCACAGCGTTTGAACGAGGTCGCTTTTAGGTCATCATTTGACGTCACAGGCAATATTTTTTCTTCGCGTTTGACGCTCATTAGTTTGAAAGTTTCTGTTTACGTATTATAATATATGAAGTTGTATCCATAACAAAATTCTATAACATTTTCATGTAGGCATACTGTTGCAACATGATACCAAGGTTTGCACTGTGCAAAAGTTATTAAATCTCATGTTAGGTGAAGCTTCTAGCCCTATTCTACTAGCACTAGCTTCACAAACTTATGCCTTAGTAAAAGTTTGTGTTGGCTCTTTACAACTCCTCTGTTATACCCACAATAGATTTTGCAGCACACGAAATAGCCTTCTAATCCGTTGACAATATAATGTCATACAAACTTGTATTAAAACAAGGACATATTGTACGAAAGATTTGCCCATTTTATTTCCTAAACAATCTGCACTTTCAACGTGTCACATCGCAAGAAGTTTTTCGCTATCGTAAAATTTTTTTCATGTGATAAAGTGATATTCAGCCTCATCAAAAATAAGAAAAAAGTTATAAATCTAAGTAATCCACAGAATAGCTCCCCACAGATGATGAATGTGTGTTTTTGCAACGTTTATATTCTTAAGTACCTACTGAAAACAAAACCTTTATAGGGTTGCAGCTTCACACTGAGTAAAATGGATCCATTTTAGGAATTTCGTATGAATACTTACCTACTTTCAATTTTGTCATGTTTATCATGTTTATCTGTTAATAGGAATATTATTAATAAGAGCTTATCTCGCAGAGATTCTTAGAAGTGCCAGGAAACTGTAGTTTACTAGAAACTGTAGTTTGTAGTAGGTACTAATTTATATTAAATAATGGCGACAAATTAGATGTGAATTGTTTTCTATTCATTCCATAACGTGAGTTGTCGTTAATCTAAACCACTATTACCAACACGGAACAGAGAGAAAAAAACATAGGTACTTCCTTGTCTCGCTTATCGTGATTAATACTCAAGAAAGTGCTGTTTTCTATTAAATACTAAGGGACTGATTTATAGTTTTGAAATAAGTTCCAAGTACCCATAGGTTACATTGAGGTAGGCGTAACCTCAATTAACCTAAATATGACATACGCTGTCTCCGTAACCGGCACTTAAACTATTTGTGAATTTATTAACAGATTGTGATTTAGGCTAAATCTAATGAGTAGCAACCCTAAAACACAACGTTTGCACGTTATCCATGCGTTGTTATAAGAAGGTGCTCCATAATATTTGTTACGCTTGAAAATGTATTTTTTCCGCTCCTTGATTTATGTTCGTTTTGATCTCTGACGATCCCTTATTCAGATCGAGAATAAACAAAGCCGCATTACGCAATTGAAAATTTTCCTTAATAAAGGGCCATAAACTTTCACTTAGTGCTTATAGGTTCATTCGTAAACTTTATAAGTATACCTAAACGTTTTATAGTACTTACGGAACATAGTTCATAAGTATATATAATATTTAACATACTTTAAAATCAAACATGTAAGGTATAATACAATATTATTCTGAACGAATAACTCAATATAATTCGATTTTTTCAAGGAACTCTGACCAAGTTAGCGCTAACC
Source organism: Ernsta delagoae (assembly GCA_018230765.1). Classification (NCBI taxonomy): domain Eukaryota; kingdom Metazoa; phylum Arthropoda; class Insecta; order Lepidoptera; family Hesperiidae; genus Ernsta; species Ernsta delagoae. The sequence continues at coordinate 3,065 of DWBH01000191.1, forward strand.
ACGTTTCGGAAAATAAGCACCGGAGATATGATTCAAAAATTTACATATAATAGGAATCATTGCAGAAAAATCTGTGCCCATCCGTCAAGTGTGTCATAGGCCAATTCCTGGTACTTTAACGGACCTTTGGTGTGAACATTCATGCGATTGTGAAACTTATATTTATGGTCATAAGGACCCGATAATGAGTCTATTATGTGCAACAACTACCTATAGTTAAATGTGACATAGATTGACAAGCATTTGATTCATCAGCGGATATGATTGTTATTAATATTTTTCTCTCATCCTACCGATGTTAATTTTAATAATAAAAACGTTAATGAGATACCAAATACTAGGTTAGGTAGCTACTAAAATATGTTTATGCGTGGTAGAGATTCGTTTCGTATTTGTAGTCATATTTTACTGTTTAGCAGTACCTACTGTTCTTTTGGTTCTTTTTTTACACTACATAATATTAGCTCTGAGATTGCTCTGAGATATGTAAACTGTACCTACAAACTAAGACCAATTGTTGTGTTTTTACATCTTAAAGAAATTGGGCCCAAATCCAGGTCCAAATCCTGCTCAAACGTATTACACAGTCATGCAGAGTACCCTACAAAAAGTCCCTAGCTACCATTAACGACATAGAATCGTACGTAAGTGATCCGACAACATGCGATTTCTTTGTAGCTTTTTTGCAACCGCTTGCGATTTTTCGAATGCATTTTCCATGTTCTTTCATCAGCCAGGTGATTCAGGGGTATTACGTAAACCATTTCGAGCTTTGGAAGGTTAGTGTTATGTTGAATCACGTTACATTGAACTGAACTGCGTTGTTTACACGATACTGTGAGAACTGCACGGGTATCCCTAATACTGCTGAGTCACGATGAACAATTATGGCGGTCTATTTCCGTACATAATTACCATAACTGTGAAGTTTGAATTGTTATTGTGGGTTATGTATTGAGATATTTAGTACTTTATTTCCAAAATATAACAATTGCGTAGAGATATAAGCCTTAACTATGTTAGGATTGATAGAAGTTTACACCTACATTATGAACTCATAAGCCAATAATTTACGCGTTGCTCTTGAAATGGAAATTAAATGTGACGGACTTAATATGATTTAAGTATTACTTGTTAAATACAATACTAGAATAGGGGATATTAAAAATTAAAAACTTAATCTTCAAAGTCGTAAGAAATTATATTACTTGTATAAACATTTCATTACTCAAAGCTCGTAACAAACAGTGGCAACAATCTAAGGACGATCAATATTATGCAAAACTTATCGCTATATCGGGAAGGTCGTTTGAATCGACGCGACGTGACGTACTACGTAAACGTAGTGTTTCCAGACTTTTTAGTAGTAATATTGAACCAAAAAATGTTTATTTTCAAATTGCTTTACACACAATAAGTCAACACAGTGTTATTTTAAAAATTCTTCCAGCAACTAAAAGTAGCCTAATGTCCTTTCTCGAGGTCTATTCTGTCTCTGTAAAAAAATTATCGAAATCGATTCAGTGGCTTAGGCGTGAAACCATAATAGACGGACAGAGTTACTGTTGCCTTATAAGTATTTTATGTACTTTAAAAGACATTAAAATAGATGGATATACGTAATATTATGTTCAGTATGTAGGTAAGTAAATGATAAGTACTTAAATATTTATGAGACGTATGTGGGTTTAGTAATGTAATCTTACTAAACTCTGTCCTGCATTAAGGCATTGAGTTATCGCGTAGCCTGTACCTAGGTACGATACATGTAAGCTGACCCACAACTATGTCACCTTTAAACGAGTCTCACAGAAATAGGAACATTTGGCAACACTAGCTGTGACTCACGCTTGAGAATTGGAACATTATATTTGTGGTTTTTATAAAAGTAGCAGGAATGTAATTACTTATGACTAATGTTAGAACGTGTGCGAGGTTCTTTTCGATAGTGGCGCCAATATTTTGGAGTTGTAATGTCGGGAATTTAAAGCTTTCTAATTTTAAATTTTTATTTTGCTCTACACAAATAATTTTGTTTTAAAGTATTTTGACTGGACTAAATTTGTTTTTATGGTGAGTGAGCAGCGTATATTTAGTGCTTTGTTTACTTATTTCGTATTTAATTTTAGCTGTTTTATTTTTAAAGATTATTTGTAACAAGCGATTAGGTCTTACTGTGCCTACTTTTTGACTTAGGGCACATTAATTTCTAATGTTGTATTATTATTATTATTTTCACGTAAAATGTTATAATATTTTAAAGCACTTGAGGAGTGCCTTTTTATAGTTGGCAAGTTTTCTACAAGCTGACGTATTTTTTCAATAAATAGCCATAGTGGTTATTTGCATATACCAGGGCAGTAAACACTTCAGGCACGCGATCCTGAATGTCGACGATACTATGAGTCATGTTTCAGACTTTGGCCACAAAGAACAGTTTTAGCTTGGCCTATATTTTGCCCCTGGGTATTTTCTTTTTGTGCTATTTAAGAAACGTGGTTTTATGAAAGGAACGTATTTAGAAACACAAAAAAATCAAATTCAAAGTATTAATTTGAATGATTTTCATTTAGTTTAAATTACGATTGAGAATATAAGTAGAATGCAGAATAGTAAGCATTTTTCTGTGTCCAAACATTGTCTTTCCAGTTTTTGTTTTCAATATCTTTGTAAAAAATAAGTAATTTAAGGACAGGTATACATTTCTTAACTAAATAAATAGGTAGTTGAATTGCTCTAATTTTTAGATTAAAGACAACATGTACCTAAGGCTAATTTATAGTGTAACAATAACATTAGATGTTTAATATATTTCATGTCTGCTAATAAATTTAATTTCCCTTGGGAGTTTTAGGTACTTTTATATTTATTATTTCAACGAAAGTATGATATGACACAATCCACTTATATAGGTAGGTACATACATATCATATTCACGAGTCTATAAGCAGTTTAGTGTTCAGGTTAGAAACAAAACAATCCCAACTAATATTGTTAATGTGAATTTGTTTGTAACGCTTCCACACAGATAAACGATTCAAGCAAATCATCTTGAAATTCATATTAGGTACTATTATACTCAAGCATAGGTATAGCACTTTATGTATGCTGAAGAATTCGCAGAATCCGTTTGTATTATATAAAAGAATCCTGAGATGAGGTAAAGGTGAGCTTTAAGTTTAAACAATCTATTCGAAAGTGGATTTACCTGCGGAAGTGGACCTTAATAGAAAACATCGGAGTCATCTCACGGTCGAGGGACGCAAAGATAAATACCACTATCTTGACTTAATGGTTTTCTGTCTCGCGTCTTAGAGGGTGTCCATCCGAGCCGCGGCAGGTCACCGAGACTTTGATTTGTCTTCGTTACTCGGACATTTCTCTTGAAGCGCACAGAATTTTGATCCTTTTAGACCGAATTCAATTTTGGTCCCTCGAGCCGGATTAATAGTTTTGCGGTTGGAGATTAATGAACAGACTCTGTTTCTAATAGAATTACGAAGTACATAAACATTGTGTAGTTCACAGCTGCTTTAATATGGTATATAAAGTACGAAATATTTTCACTTTATATGGAACTAGGGGCAGGCTGATAAAAAGCTCCCATGGCAAACGCATGTTTAAATATTTAAAACATGCAAGCGAATGTTTCACGTGAGCTCGCCTTATTTCACACTACTCGTTTCCGACATTTATACTCAAGACCTGGTGGTGGCGTTTTCAGGCTTCTGTATTCTGCTGATTCAATATGGGACTTACTTTATTGTGTTATAAGGTTCAGTTCCCTTACAGACAGAATACACGACCCCCGTATTCATAAGGCATGTGGTAAAGTCAAGGCATTACTTTCAAAAACAATACAAAATTTTGACACCGATCCATTTATCGTATCGACTAGAAGCAGGTCGGTACTTGAGCTGTGGGTCGATTTTGACGCACGTAGGTATAGTAGTCAATTTGAAGTATTGAAGGACATTCAGACCAATTTATAACGGCTTTGGCGTTCGTGAGCGCTGTGAGAACCAGGGTATTGTTTGTGAATACGGGGTAAGTCACCGTCGTCACCTGAGCAAACCGAGCGGGGTCCACAACAGGTTTATATCAATTTTCTGCCGAGTGCGTCTGGATCGTGGAAAACACTTAAACGTATGTGCCCTGCTCGTGTTCTTTTTGAAATGAAGATGTTTGCTCTTTGGAAATCGTTCTAGCGTATAAAAGAGACATATCAGATAGGTATTGTTTGGTATTTTCTTATTTGTTTCACGGAAAATTCTTGAGTGATTTATATGTGCTTCCCTATGCTACTCGTACTTGTTATTCATATTACCTCTGTATATTTGTTTTAACGTAATTTAAAGTAATTTATTCTGATTGTACAATGTTTTCTCGACTTTTCCTGTATAAAAATAATCCGAATTTCAAGAAATATTAAGCGACAAAAGCTAAATAAATCAAATTTGATTTAATAATTAACAAGTTATTTCAGTGAACATCCTCCTGTAACGCGTGGATGTTTTATCTCTCTTTCCGTATCTACATAAGTAAGTTCTGTATCTACATAAGTACCTAATATACATTCCAAAATAAGCATTTTCGTTAAGTTAATTTCAATTAGGTACTCGTATGTCTAGTTGACACTCTGCCAATCTCCTAAACAAACAGCTTTAGCAAACATTTCTAACCATCACTGTATCTTAATATTACAATCCTTATTATTATGCTGCTATTTACATACAAGTACAAAGCTAACGTTTGCTTAATACTCACAAAATCGTAAGCAATTTCATAGGAACAATATTAATCATAGGTTTAGTTAGCGTACTTCATAATAAGTAAATAAAACATTGTGTACATTTATTTCTAAACTATTTATCTCGCATCTACTTAAGTTATAGAAGTACCTAATTCAATATTAGTTTTAATTATTTTGCACTGTATGACTGTATTAACCAAGAGCTATTAACCTTGTTAGCTCAGAATTTCTGAGTTTCTAAAAAAGTAATATGAATAAAACAATCTTTTCTGAATGTTTATACAAAGCAAGTACTCTAAGTACTACTTTACTTCGAACTTAGGTATACAAATTACATAATATTATTGAATTATTTTTCCGCTGAGAGGAAACACTACAGATAGACCTACCATTGCGATATTTCCTCACATACCTACAATTCCTGGAAATAGTCACGCTGTATTATGAGTAACTGTTGAGGAAAATTGCGTGAGAGGGAATCTGGTAAACATACTTTGATCATGCTCAAGGTCAACTTATTCGGTTGGAAGTAAACAACTCAACTCCAAAGAATATTCCCTTCTAGTTTACACGTACTTTCTTGAATTTTGTCTTATATAAGTATCATAAAACTGGCGTTTCTTCTGGTTAGTAAAAGCTTAAATCCGTTGATCGTAGACCGTAGAAGAACGAATGTCATTATACCTTTAGTCTGACACTTGAATATTCTCATATTCGAGGTTATAATTTGGCGTCCATGAGTTGCAGTGATCACTGTTCCCTGGAAGCATGCTTAATAGTCAAAAACAGTTAAAAATTTACCCCATTTAATACGTCTGACGCGTCAAAACAGACACAAAATCAGCAATCAACGCGTAACATGGGCCTGTGTATGTTTCCGGTAAAAGGCCACGTCGTCTGAACTATGAAAACGGCGGATTACGGTGCGAAAATAAAATATATTTCGCCAACAGTTTGCAGCAATTCCGGTGGCCGTGTCGCAGTCAATTGCCATCTACGAGTATCTGCGTTCGCAGTTGGCCCTTTCCAACAAGCGGTCGCTAATTGAAATTGGAGTTTTTCGCCTTATCTCTCTCGCTCGTATTAATTGGATATTTCACTTCTTTATTTGCCAATAGCTCAGGAATTTCATTTGGTCTTTCTGAATTATGTCTAGTTGGAGCCGTCCAAGTTCTTTAAAGGCTGTAGGAGCTCCAGTTCCAGCGACTTTTTGTATACCTATACGAGAAATTATCGTTAAGATCCTAGCACAAAATTACACAAATAGTTTCTCATGTGACTTATGAGTTGCTTATTCTACTGATACTATGTGACTTTAAGTCAACGTCGGGAACATTTCGCTAGGATACATTTTAACTTTTCATTGTTTTCTTAATGACACATTGTCGCTTTAATAACGTTCCCAATGACGCGCCACGTCTTAGGTTTCACACAATTTGACTTTGACGAGAACGTGAAACCGCAAACACAAGTTTCGCGAATCGAAAGCAATTTAAATTTTGCTCCCGAAGACTTCGCCAACAGTTAAATACGAGAAAACAGATTTCTACATCTATCCACTTGTATAGTTGAGATTAATACATAAGAATGTAGCAAGCAGGGCATTAAGTAGTGAAGGACTTGTTTCGAAGAATCAATTAAATATCCTGGTCATTACATGTTTCTAAGTAAATTGCTAGTAATCTTGACTCGCATCATCATCACCCATTAGTGAATCTAAAGTGCTATATGAACGCTTAATGTTATACTGTACATCTATGTGTGAGTAAAGGTAGTAAGTAGGTATTCTATATATACCGCCTCTCTAGAGGTATCTTCCATGTCATTATTTCAATATAAAGTCGTTTGATGTTACAGCTTCATCAGGCTTAAAATTTATTAGTACCTGCTGTTTGGTAATGATTATTTTCAAAGCTTTGCGATAAATTCTCATTGTTATTTCATTACTGCCACATAATTGCTTTATTGGAAGAAAATCTAGCGTACAAATGCGAGTCTCCCCTACATTAGGAACCTTTATCTCATCAGTAATGAGTGTTTGTGTGCATACTACGCCACAACAATCTAATCAGTAGCTAAAGCTTTCATCACTAACGCAACATCAGTAAAGGATTTCTATTCAGCATCCAGCTCATCAAGGTAATTAAAATGCAGGCTTGTATCTGGAGAACGGTCGGATTCTCCAAAAACATCTCAAAGACAATGCCTAGACCGCGGTGACGACATTTTGTGTTCGTTGTGTGACGATGACGGTGCGAAAGTAGTGCACTCTTTTGTTCGAAAGGTTTTTCTTGCTTTCCTTGTTTTCGTGTACGGCTTCAGTTGGACTATTTTGCAAAATTGTAAGTAGTACTCGCAATGGTATTAAACTTCCATGTCTTATGTTTTGCCAGTCATGTACTCCTTCGTCTTTTTTGTTAAATACAGTGTACCTATTTACTAGTCTTATTCGGTGTTAAAAGACTTCTTAGTGGTGATGATTTCACAATGAAATCATTTTACGTTTTATGCGGATGTACCTACTTCTTTTTGTTAAGTTTCAACTTTGTATTTGTTTCTTGTAAGAACAGTATCTTAGGACATAAGTAAAGTAAAACTACTACTACTGCTTACTATTTATGTATTATTCGTACTTTTGATGCCTTCACTGTAATTTATTTCTGTGTGTGCACAGTAAAGAGTATATCTATCTAAAAAACCGCATGGCATTCCCATAGTAAGACACCACTCCGGATGTTGAATGAATCGAGTGAAAAACAAGCTTGCCTCGCGAATGTCGTTTTAACTGGTTTGGCAAGTTGTAATTGGAGTTCTGAGAAGGCGATTAATTATTTCTATGTTAGATATACCTTTGATTGATGACTTACTGGACTAGAGAATGTTTTTGTCAAGGTTATGTCAAGCTTACAAAATAAAATAGAAGTCACGGAACACATCATTGCGCTTGGCCCGACACGCTCATAGCCGGATCTTTATTTACGTTGGGAACAGATGAAAGGTTAAAATTCTATGTACTTACACATAAACACTGAAGGGTTAACAGTCTGCTGCATGGCATGGGGCATGGGGTGCAAAAGTCCCGTATGGGGTTCAGATAAAACGTAAACATAAAAGACATAAAGTAAAACGACATTTTCCAAAGTGAGTGAACTTGATGTGAATTGTTTCGACATTTTGACGTTTTTTCCGTAAAAGTTTATAATAGTAGTGACTTTTGTAACGTTGCTTTAAATGATACTACATATCTTATTTATGCGTTTAGGTCATTCAGTAAAATTTTGCTTTGTGTAAGATGTATGTACAATGTACATTAATAGATATTTTTTTGGCTTTTATCTTCGAGATCAAAATTAAATACTAATATGTATATTTGCTACAACGAACAAAATCCTGTCCAAATATCCTGCAATATACTTAAAAGAAAGATTTGTGTTGTATTAAAGAAATAGCTACAATAAAAGAGAATTTTGTTGTTTATGACTTTGTATTTTATTTTGAACCAGGCGTTATTAGAGTTTTAGAATATTTTTATCTAAATGTATAAGTGATGAGCAAGGCGAAGTAATCTACCCTAGCCACTTACAAACACCTTTATAAATCAGTGTCTAAATCGACCAGTACCCCATCAAGTTGATAAATGCATGTAACAGAGCCCCCTTACATATCTATAGCTAACGGCTATGGGAAATATTAGGCTTATATTCACTCTAGGTATTTTTTTTATAATTTTCCTAGCTGACCCTAGCTTCTTCCTTTGCGTCACACTTGAGTTAGGTATAGGTTAGGTATAGTTAGGTATAGGTTATATAGGTTATAGGTATAATATTGTGCAAAATTTTGATAAAATCAGGTTTAATATTTTAGGAGCTCATTGGGGACAAAGAACGTGAGGAAGCAATATTATGTTAAAAAATTACCTTATTCTAAAATTTAATATTATATTTACGTAGCTGCTTTTATTCTTTCACAACGTTACAATAAGGAAACAGTGTGCTGGCGCCCTAAGGTTATGCGTCCAGTAGCACTTTTCAACTCCGTATACTTAGTATAGATAATTTATCACAGTTATCTTTTGATTTTTTTGACGAGCGCTCATAGCGTTGGACGTTAGTCTGCCATTAATTGGTACCAGGATGTTATTTTTTAAAAATGTTTATTTTATTTATCAAAATGTTTCGGACGAAAAAAATAAAGATCCCTTTTGATGAATGAGCTGAATGTACTGTACCTGTATAATTATGTACATGTTAAAGGCTTCTTGAACACTAATGAAGTCGGTTAAAAAAAATCCTAAAAGACATGACATGTCTTGTTTTCAACAAAGAATCAATATTAAGGAAGTATTATACCGATACGAACGTGACCTTGCACGCTACTCGAGACAGGAAATGAAAAGTCGTTGAATTTAAACTATTTCAGATAGACTAATTGATTGTTCTTGCTATGCATAATCTTCCTTTTTTGCTGCTTCTTGTTTAAATAGAAAAAAATTAATTGTTTTACAAAGTTGATAATAATAAGTTTTGTATTAGGTATACCTACCTATTTACGAGTGTATTGCCTATAGTACAATAAAGTTTCACCACTTAAAATCTATCAAATTGTAATAGTTCATTAACTTAGCATATATTATCATTTCATTCTCCGAACGTACACAAATTGTTATCAAGATAATACAGTAATGGGACACATGATGAGTCACCCTTCAAGTAGTCTTGAAGTAGGTAAATCGATACTTCCGTTGAACAGTAAACAAGTACAATGAACTAATGAACTTACACGATAACTAGTGTACAAGTATGTAGCATCACAAGGCTATTGAAAGTCGTTCTATGCAGGAAGAGAATTCGTGTTTACTTCTTGTTTATGTAGGTAGGTACAACTTCTGTGGAATGCACAAGCAAGCGTCTGGTTTCTGTGATAACTTTTTCTGTGGTGGATAATACTGGCCATGATATACTTCGCATCTGGATGACCTCGCGTACAATGCTTTGGGTGTAGTTGAGAACTGAAAACTCTAGTTTGGTACTGTGTCTGAAATAGGGTTATGTTGTAAAGTTTGGAAATAAGCACGCTATGGGTTAAACTGAAGAAAATTCTCAAGGCTTCCATAAGTGTACTGTAGGTGGTAGTAATGCGGCTTTAAATAGCCATTTTATACAACAAGATAGATTGTACCGTACTGAAATAGGTAAGATATAATTTGTTGAAATCCCTAATGATACGTGGGTATGTCAGATTTAAAATTGTTCCTAGTCAGAGTTCTAGGGGTTCGATGTCTGAGGTTAGTCCCAAAGGGTTGGAGCTCATAGCGGCTGGATGCGGTCTGCGGTGAGCATACGGCGGACAAAGTTGAACATAGTACTATAGTGAGAAGCAATCATTAATGAGGAATGAGTTTTTGTGTTACTCAGATTTTCAATGGTCGTTATAGGTTACTGTGCTTTTAAGGGTACAAACGAACCTTATTACTAAGTCTCTCTGTCCCCCTGTCCGTCAGCAGGCTGTATCTGTATTCAGTTACAGTTATAATAATCATAGATTTAGGAAATACATTATGTATGTTGCCTCTATAACAGAAATACTAATAACATCCACTTATAGTAACCCATAGAGTGCGAGACTGACTCACAGCTGGTTGATTTTAAAAAGTTTTTACTAAAACTATTTTAATGCGAACAATGCATTACAAAGCCACAAATAACTTCAAACTGAAGCGAGTAGGTTTGGTCAAAGTTAAAACATTCCGTACTGCCGGGTTCCGTACAAATATTTATAAATGGAAAGGGCACGTTCGCTTCCGTCTACGATGTCAAAATGTTAATTTAACGGAAATTAAAGTTGTTTCCACTCGTTACCCTTCTGATAATACTCTTTGACTTATACCTACCGTTCGTGCTTGTAGAATTTGCAAATGAACCTCTTGAAAGGATAATAAATGCCTAAACGGCTTTTTGATAGCTTTGCTCGGATTTTATTCAGTGCTTTTACGATTCTGTTCTAGATATTAAACACTTATACACTATATGCGTTCAATTCAAAAGTAATAAGTCTATGTTGGTTGCTTATGAAATTTTTATTGATGAATCCAAATATGTTATTGTTGAGCATCTCTCCTTGAACATTGACATCAGAAATTCTTAAAAACTCATCACTACCTCATCAAGCTCACTACTCGTTTTCCGCGTTCGCACTATGATTCAATCATAGCGCTGTATTCAATTTACAAGCCTACATAATATAACGCTAAGAAATATATGCGAATCGTCTGAGTTTCATCACTAATTCACTATGAGACCAAAGCCGGACAATCGCGGCGGAGCGGTGTGGTCGCCGCTTTACACTGTAATCCGTTTAAGCCATTATTAAATCATGATGGTCTGACATAACTGAATGAGATATCCGAATTTTGGTTTCACGGGCATGCTTTGTGGGTTTTGTTAGGTATCCGGATCACCAGTGTGACTAATACTTAGGTACATTGATTACTTTAAATCGTTTTTGAAACACAAAAACGGCCTAATGCGAGTCGGAATCGCTTACGAAGGGTTCCGTGACATATTTTGACTTTTTAGCAGGAACACACGTACTTTTTGATACAGCGACAACCGATTTAATAATATCTTCGAAAATTTCAAGTCGCAATCACCGCTCAAAAGATACAACCAGCAGACCGACGGAGTGACTGGACAGAATGACATCGTAGTGTTACAAAATACACTACGTACT
>DWBH01000192.1:0-14542 GCA_018230765.1 Ernsta delagoae
CCAGAAGTTCATCGTTTCGTAGTTTCTGACATAGTGGGCAGAACCAATCGCCGTCCGGTGCCGAGTCTATGCCCACACATTTAAAGTGAAACCACTGGACTGTACATTCAGGTGAATCGCATCCAATCATCGGCGCGTCAGCCACGTCTTCGCCACAGATACAATAGCCAACATCGTCAACAGCAAACTGTACATTCATCTCGTCGTCAATAGGTAGAATATTGCAAACATGGGCAGCGTAGCGCCACTTCTTCAAACCGCAGAGCTTGCACCAGAGGCTCTCGGTGCCGTGACGCCAATATAAATGTTCTACTAAAAGTTTGTAGTCGTAATAGAACATGGCACACCGGCCGCATGTATAGACAACAGTTGCGGTGTTTATTGGACCGATTCCAGCATTCATATTTTCCTGAATTGAGATCGTTGAGTCAAAAATATAGGCGCGATTTGCACTCAGAAATAAAATTCAAACGCCAATAATTTACAGACGATGGTCTGATCTGAACAGAGTTACACAATTAGGTACCCATTGACCGCTTTACTGTTTGAATAAAATAAGAGCACTGGTATGTTGATTTGTTAACACGTCGCCCTACTGTCAAAACTATAGGGATAAAAACCATTTATAAACTCACGATCGATCAATGCAAAGTGGGGATTCTATTCAGCTAATTGCTATACTAATTATTAAATTAGGCATTTGCGAATAGGTCCACCATTTAGATATAGGTACATATCGATTCACATAACAATTTCAAATTTTAGATAACAATTTACGTTGGAGTGATTTATTAATTACTGGTAGTGTTATTATTTAGTAAGCAATTAATAGTAGATAATGTTAATTACTGACTATATTATATTAAATATTGTAATTGTAATGACGTTAATCTGTATTGTAGCTGTAACGTTTACCTAAAGCCTAATTGTTAACATAATTATATTTTTTTAGAAATTAATTACTTAATTAGTAGAAAATTATTGATAAAAATAATAGATAATAGATACTCAAAGTATTTACCGCATCGCCTTTTATGTAAATAAAATAAAAAATGGCCGCTTACAAAGAAAGTAAAAATGCGAAAAAAGTGTTTCATTCTAGTTACCTAAATTATGTTACTTAACGACATAAATACATAAATCGTGATATTTTTTGATGAAGATAGCATTGTTGCTTTTATTAAATACCTACCACTACCTACCTAGTTCTCAATTCAAACTAGTTCCTGTGTTGAATAGAAGCGCTCTAGTTACCGTCTTTAAGCAGATGCTACACAAAGAATGAGACACAAAGGCAAGAGAGTCAACGATAAACCTCTTGTACAGGATTTTATACATTAGATAACCATTACTTTCGCGAATACTCTGCCGAATGCATCATAATAATATAGGTACGGAAGCTTATAAATTTTCGGTAAAAGCAAGGTGACACCATCAGAAAACTTACTTAGGGCCTACCTAGGTCTTACCTGGAAGTTATGAAACCACTAGGTATATATAATATTGTGCTACTTATGCTCTGCATAAACTATAAGCGCATCTTATCTTTTCAATATATCGGTAACTGAGCCGTTGAAGACATTAAAGATATATGAGAATAGCAATTAACTACCAAGGGTCTTTATAAACGCAATAAAACACAAATCAATCTTGTCTGTTTGTCTGTATGTTTGTACGCGCTAATCTCAAAAATAGCTTAACCAATTTGAATACGGTTTTTCACTAATGTGTTAGAATAGGCTTCAGTTCAAACCTACTACCTACTTCAACCACCACCTACTTCAAACCCATGTTTGAACCATGAACGAAGTCGCGGGCTTAAGCTAGTGTGAAATAAATCTAAATTTTATCTCCTTTATTCTTTCTACTGAAATTGACCAAGGGGCTATAAAATCACAGGGTTTCAGAAATGCTGGCGCAATATTAGCTCAGTGTCTCAGTGACACGACGGCACATTGTCGGTGTCGATGGAGAAACAGTGCGCAAACGGCTTTCCTTAACACGCCTCCACATTTGCCTTCAGTACGAATATATCTGCGTCTGACCTCATTCAATATCCTTTTTCCAAACGAACAGTTTTATCGTCTTTGTTATTTCCACCCAATGAACGCTCACCCCTTGACGGAAATGATTGTGACATGAACATAAAAACTTTGGCTTTAAGAAAGTCACAGCGTGTTTTCTTAAATATTATTAAACTTCTGGACACTTTAGTGAATGGTTGTGAGTTTTTCTAGTAGGGACATATTGTCTTTAAAATTATCTTACAAGATAATTGTTTTCAATACCTACATAAGTATAAGAAATACCTGATTACGTCACTACAAACTTTGGTCTTTTTTTATAAACAAAACAAAATATTTTTCACGTGATCCTCTCTTGTCACAATATATACCTTGTTAATTTTCCTCAGGTAGGTAAGTATCTACCTACGTAATTCACCTACATGACATGTAAGTAATTCACTTTTTCATAGTAGGTACTGTAAGTAAAAGTAACTTTTGGTTTATACAAGACATTTTTGACATCCATATTATTAATTTAGGAAATATTCAGTTCACTTTTTTATGATGGCATTTTTTTCTATTAAACGCCTCATACGACAAACCGTCCCATAAAATCTAACCCACTTTTTTCTGTTTTTTTTTCTGCAACATTTTATGGTAAAGCAGACGTAAAGCAGTAAAAATGATTTGCGAGAAAAAATAATTATCGACCAAGAGATTATTTCTGTTAAAACACTTAAGATAATGGTTGAATCATTAAAAAATCCGAGAGCATTTGGTATTTTATGGTAAGAGCTTATATTCTACGATAATTAAACCGTATAAAAATATAGAGCCTATAAACACTCTAACTAAGTAATCTTTTTTTATGTAAAATAACGCAATTGGTTATGTCGTGCATAGATGACTAAGAATTTAAATCTTTACCGTCCTGTTTATATCTTGGTTTTTGATCTAAAAATATTTTGCCACAGCATCTTTCTGAAAAATTAAGTAAGCAGGTAACCTACATGATGTTATACTACTGTAATGTAATAAAGTAAAAAATATGTTTTACGTATTCATCTTATTAAAAACATTCACAGATTGACATTTCTCAGTTAGTTTAACCAGTGTTATTTCTCAGCAGATCAATGCGATCACGCCTTGTGTCTCCAAATTTCTTAGCTTATTGTAGTAAGAAGTTAGTGTAAGATAACTGATATAATTTAAAAATGACTAAGGCGGAATTAATTTCGTTAAGCATATATGAGTATAGGTATGTTGTACCATAACTAGTTCTGTTAAATAAGCAAATCTTGATCAAACGAAATCTAATATCATTCCGTCTAAAGAAAAACCGAAATTCGATTGCTATTCATTTCTGAGAGTTGATGTTCAAGTCTTACTCCCAATTTCCTGTCGCTCGAAGTTTCAACGATTTCGGTATGATAATATAAAATTTATTGTAATGCCGCGTTGCTGCGTAAGTCATTATTGATAACAGATCCATTGCTTTGCTCGGACTCGCTCGGATGATACTAATAAATATGCTAATGTCGGCGTCCCTGAAGGATTTTCTGGGATTTTCATCTGCGATGATGTAAGCGAAAATAAAACTTGCCTCCTCCATGTTTTTCCCAGATCCCTTAGCTAAAATATTTTACAGGTGAGTATTTTTAAAAACTGAGCTTACTTTAGAAAATTAAAGTCTAGTTCCACGCAAAATAAGTTGATTTTTTTAATAAAAAAAAACTACCATGCAGGTAGTTTTCTAAATAAGTTCTAATTTTGAGAAGATAGGGATTGATTTTATTTATTTTTGGTTGTACGTCGTGTGTAATATTCATTCAGGATAGAATGTCTTTTTGTAGAAGGATAGAATGTTTATAAAGGCTTTGTCGTCTTGATAAAAGAAAATTGAACAGATTATATCGAAGGAAAGAAAATCTTCTTTCATGAAAAATCTTTTTTTTTTAGTGACTTGTAAATTCAATGAGTATTCAACAAACGTTTATAAGCATTTGTTGAAGTTTGAAGTAGTGTAGACAATTTGTTGGTTGGTACGTAGGTAGTTACGTCTATGGCAAAGATGTTCATCTAACCTGCATCAGTTTCTTCTCTGCCAATATATATGTGATAGAAGCAATTTGTACTAAAGTGTAATATAACAATAAAAGTGCAAAATCATACCTACTATCCTTCCAACGGAACAAAGTTTGATCCCGGTCTACAACGGTAAGTGGTTCTTCCTACTGGAAATGCTGAGTATTCCTTTTTACGATACGAGAAGAGGTTTTCTGAACGAGTAATACCCGCAATATAATATAATCGTGCATGTTACTGCATATGCTAGTCATGTTTTACCGTAATGACGTAATAACATTTTCACCGTGTCTTATTCAATATGGCGATTTTCACGTTGCCAAAATGTTCTCAGCCGTCGTATTTTAATATGAAAGCAGTTTTGTTAACATATTGAACCGCAAGAATACCGGAACGTGAAAATTACTTTTGTTTAAAATTTAAAATTCGTTTTATCGTTCTGCTAACAGAAATTTAGTTTTGTTACAGTTTTCCTTCTGTAGGTAGACACTACACACCTATAGTTCTATCCAATAGACGTGAGTAGTTTAATAACGTTTATCACATTTTTCTGACATTTTCATCACTAAAAATCTAAGTAGGTAAGTAGCAAAGTAGGCATGAAATTTCTTTTCTTTTTTATCATTATTATTTTTGTTCCCTTTTAGGACCGGGTAGATGTGGTGGTATTTTAGTGATAGCATTTGAGCCGGCAAAGTAAAAAGGCATTTTTCCAATAAGCTTTCATGTAACACATTTATGTAGATTGTTACAACTTTGTATTTTGTACCCGTTACATTGCCCAATAAGATATAGCTTAAAGTGGCCATTTGCACTGTCATTCGATTGAAGCTACAAACGGCTTACCTTTGTCCCATGTCCCTGCTACCTAGCATGAGGTGACCGTATGCAAATATAATTGCGGAGTGCACCGGCGGACGGCCGCGCATTAGTGCCGCTTTGTGGGGAATGACTCGCTCCATTTCACACTGCCCTGAGAATTAGCGGCTCTCAAATCCGCTGCGAGCCTGAGCAGATTAAGGTTTTGAATGTTAGCTTCGAAAACACGTCAAATTTGCTTTATACCGGTGGACGCTTCGTTGGGTAGGGAATAGATTTGACTTTGTTTGAGTTTGCTCTTTGAAATAGGTTATGCTTGTTGGACCTTATACTGCTAGCACAAGAATTCGAAGCCAGGCCCGTGGTAGGTAACTGTAGTCTAAATTAGACCTGTGTATGTTATGTTATGTAATTATAATTGGTAGCTATATTAAAAGAAGTTACCTATAATAAAGTAACAAAAACAGATGTAGATATACAAGATGTTTATAGATTTGGATTAAGTTTATTCTTAGAGAGTTGTGTTAGAGTTATTTTCAGTCCAATACATTTTGAAGCGTCAGTAGAGCGTTTTATAACTTCGGAAGAAGAGTTTATTTTATGGAAAAGCTGCACTTTGACTGAGATCAAGTTCGCAACAATTTGTTTGCACTTCAACGATTCAAGATTTATAACTGACTGCATCAGCAAGGTGCTAATATTTACTGAACCGTTGCGCTTTTGATAAGATTTATAATATCATTTTATTGTTACCTACTAATAAAGCAAATTAAAAATAAATTGTTTTTCCAGCAAGTAAAAAGAAAAATATTACCTAAATAAGTAGAGTATATAAATAATCTAATGTAATTATTTATAGAATCCCAATTTTTATTAAATCCTTACATTTCCTGCCTATTAAAATGCTGCAAAGTACCCTGTACATATTTTGGTAATTTTAAGATAATTACCCATAATTGATCGAGTAGGTACGATTTCTCTATTAGGTAACTACTAAATCAATAAATTCTGAAAGTTCAGTTCAGGCTATATAATCTATTACAAAATTAACAAATCGTTTGATGGTCAACTATAAATAGTGCGATACTAATGAATTAACTTTACCTTACGTACGTAACAAATTCAACATGTGACAAGTACTCAGCAACATCAGCTCGGCAGCGCTTTTTGCAGAAAAGCAATTACCGTAGCTCCAAAAGGAAGTAGTTATCGAGGAGTAATTAAAATGTGTTATTGCAAATTATTATTAGAAACGTAGAGGTCTAGGTATACATGTATTACCTACAGCGAACCATTTCCATGTGTTAATTGTTTTGTACCATAATATATTATTATTTCGCGGGTTAAAATTAGGGATGGGCAAACATATTTTTAACATGTATCGATAATCGATATATCTAATGTTATCAACGACAAAAAAAACGACACCATTCGATTTCTTAAATTTTTCCATTCAAATTCAAACATTTTTCGATATATCGATATTTTTGCCCGTCCCTAGATAAAATGATTATAAAATTGGTTCCTCCCTGATTGCCCTAAGCTGTCATCTATAATACTAGTATATTAAACACATTACAAGTATACGTATGTACCCATAGTGCCGATGAAACCTCCGGCTCTGAGTTTCCGACAAGCGCAAATGGCGTATAAATAACATTTTATGACATATTAAATTCCGCTATACGTTAAATATGCCATTTTCATGTTTCAAGTGTTAAACCCATCGGAAGATATAATAATTTCACTGCATTTGCGCAAACTGGCATTTGAATGGAGAGGAATTGTTTAGGTTTTCATGAGTTTACTGAAAATAATATTACCTACTATGTTTGTTCCATAACAAGAATGCAACTATGCAAATTATTCAATTAATAAATGGTTTGTTGCTTGTTAGCTATTAAGTTCATTGATTAATAAAACCTTAGATACAATTTAATACCATATCTAAGACCTTCGTATACGTAGGTACTAGGCACCGTACTCTTCGAGATTAAGAATAGAGCTACGGTATCCCTTACCTGATCGTAAGAGGCGACTAAAAGGAGGCTTCCGGGGTTGCGGGCGGGGAGAGTGGGAGCTCGATCCGTCCAGCCAGTAGCCCCGGGAAGGACGGTGGTGTGTGCGTGGCCGCCTGCCGCCGTAAACATCAAAAGGTATAGGAGAGCACATTAGGTCTCCGAAGATGGACCAGTGCGTTCCACTGGAGATCCCGGAGTCCTCTCCAAGCGCAGAGGCAGGCCACCGAGGGGATTTCAGTCAGGTACAAATCCCACATAACCCGGTATTCTTTCCCAAGGCACCCGGTACCTTTTAAAGGGGGGATACCCCGATACAAAGAAATAATAATACTTATCTAATAATAATGCGTACCGACATAAATATTTTTACTTACTTATTCTTGCAACATTAAAGCGTGATTGCATTTTTTTACAACAAGCATGACTTCACATTTGCTACGTTGTCTTATATTTTGTCCCTTTTATAAATGACTTAGGAACTTATTAATATGATCAGGTAAATAAAAATGCGATTGAAATATCGTGTCATATTTTTTTCTTTAATCACACCATAAATAAAATGTTCGCACGCACTAATTATAATTTCACTCACTCGTAGATAATTTATTTGTTGTATGTTCACAGCTGTGTAATGATTCAGAGGAAATAATTATTAGGCTTTCGTTCGGGAGGAACTGCTATGTATAATAATATTTAGGTACTTAATCCTGAACTTAAAGCTAACAAGTAGCAGAAAAATATTGAAATAAAACAATTTTCCTTTAGAATACCAGTATATAGCTACTAATAACCGAACCAAAACTTTCAGATATTTAAACCTCACTAAACTTCATAAATTAAATAAATGCACTGGTAAATAAAACATCTTATAGTGGTTACCAAAAAGTTCACACTACAATTGAGTTGCATCCAGCAAAGTAAGAGAGGAGTAAGTAGCTGTCGAGTAGTGACAGAGAAGTGAAGTCAAAGCACGTAATGTCTCGTAACAGTTGAGAATTTTGAAAGCGAACCACAAGCACAACTAGTTCAAGTTATAAAAGTATGGGTGGTAGATAGTACAAGAATCATAATCATTTAACTATTTATTAAGCATCTTACCCGGTACCTTTATTTTATGAAAGCTATTTGATGCTAGGTAGGTACTATTCGAGGGACAAGAAAAAATAGAGTATCGCACACTATGAAAAAAAATCGGTTTGGAACGACCGCTTACCGAATATCCGTAATATTCTGTAAGTAAGCACTTATTATTAAGTATGTTAAGTGTTCCAAGTACGAAGTGGTAAGTCATAAAAAAAAGTTAGATAAAACTTGGCTATTAATTAGAAGTTAAAAATAAGTAATGACAAGAAAATTGATGTCCATTTGAAGCGTTGCTGATGAGGAGAATTATATTAGCTACTACACGGTATTCCTTATCCGGATATCCGAGCAAGATGTGGTTGTATGCAAATATAATTGGGGAGTGCACCGGACGGGCGCGCATTAGTGCCGCTTTGTCTAAAATGAGTTGCTCCATTTCACACCAATCTGCGCTAACACTAAATTTGCCTTTCTCAAATCTGCAAGGTCATCGTGTCTTAATCAAAATTTTAATTGTAGCATTTATTGTACCTAAGTACCTATAGGTACATATAACTACACTTCAAATTACAATATTGTAAGTATATCTACATTTTTATCGAGTTTATAACCTAGATGGGCACCAAACAATTTTAATTTTGTGTAAATCTTTTATTTTCTATACCTTTTCATGTTAGCATTACTTACATACCCTACTAGGGACTAACCAGGTCCCCTACACGTAATTTTGTGGACACCTACTTGATTTTAAATAATTATTAAAGATAAACAATCTGGCCATCGCTTTATTTTATACTTAAAACTTACAAATAACAATACAGGTGTAGGCATACTTACTACTTACATGTAAGCTTACAGGGAACCACCATTCAAAACCCCCCCGCCTAACAGCGAGGGCAATCAGCAGTTTTTCCGGGGACAAATATATCCCTAGCGCATTGCCCAGGTAAAGCGAGGAACCGGGGACTCGAATACCCAACGTCATCGCGCGAAATATTGCTGAGGTGAGGTAGTCTTTAGTTAGTAGTGCCAGAGGACCGTCCCATAAGATACCATTCTAAGTATTTGATTAATCGCATTTAGACGATAACACCAACAAAGTGAACAATGAAGAAGCTGCTATGGAAGATCTTCCATAAATAACTATAAAAATGTGATTTTTATCTTAGTACCAAAACATGGCTTAAATTAAAATACATTACACTTAGAAAGAAATACCTACGTGGGCAGGTGCTTCAATATTGTTCACTGAGAGCAGTTCTTTTGTGACGATTATGGATCTATCAAAGCGAGCCCATTACCGTGGTTTGTTCTGAATGTGTTTACACACTGTCGATTTCGTGAGCCTATCTGTAATTTATTTTTTGAAGCGTAAAATTCTCTGTTCCCAGAGGGAAATTTACAAGTACCTACCTACTAGCGATTGACGATTATGTTGACAAAATAATTTTAATAAAATTTTGTGGTATCAGAAATGATAGGTACCTACTTGACTTGACTGCTAAGTTCAACTAACTACCTAGTTACTCATATTACTTAGTTTTTAATTCAATGTGTTAATGTGTGTTAATTTGTAAGATAAAAGTCAGTCGAAGGACATAACCGGTAGAAGTCAAAATTTTCAAAATTTGAAATCGAAACTTTATTGCTCTCGAATTTCTTGATTTTATTACCTTATAGGTATATATTATATTTGATTTTATTTACTTATACATACCTACTGATACCTACGCAATTTTCCTATTCATTCAATGATTATTTTCTCTATAAAAACAACGTGCCCTTTTACTTTACAATGAAATTGTTTCTTTTTCAAGTTGCTTTTTTTCTTACTTCCATTATCAAAGACAATACAGTAAGTACCTACCCATTGAGATGTTACTTAAACAAATTGGAGTACCTACCTTTATAACTGTTCTCTTAAATGTGATTGATTTTCTTGATTAAAATTCAGAGACATCAAGGAATCTTTGGGTACGTCTTTTAGGACAAGCTACAAAATAAATTAAAATATAAAAATGGTTCCTCAAAAATTCAGCAGATACGTACTTAAAAGATTAACGAAACATGACATCGTATTACATAATCAGAGACACAACGTACAACATTAGTGGGTTCTGAAGTTATCTCCGAATTCGAAGCACGTAACGGCTTGCAGCCGCTGTATATGATATTTTATATGGCCCACGACTTGTTTGTAATGTAGAATGTGATTCTCTTCCATGTAGATGTGGTCCGACTTTTAAGGAAAATCAATAGATATCAACTTACACAGCTTCAGTTATGAACAACGACAATCGTATGTAAATGGAATTCTTTATTATGTTGAGGTGAATTCCTGGAATATCTACCCACCTTTGTTCGATGGCATGTCTCGCGATAGTAAAAAAGGTAGTTTCTTTTTCTACTTTTAAATCATCATTGTTATTTTATATTTTGTATTGTATCAAAACTGACGTAGGTTGAGAATTCCTTCATAAGTATTATGTGCTTAGGTACATAATAATCCGATGATTATAAAAATTATGTTATACGCAGCAACTAAATATACATCATGGCATCAAGTCTGTTCAGTTCAATTCCATTGAAAGGATCCTTCACGCTACGGTAATGTTGTATGGAAAATATGGAAATATAATGAGGCCATCGAGGCCATGCGGACGACCGCCATTATTGCCATGAAAGCATTCCTTGCTAATATACCTACCTATAACTTAATTGACACTTCCAACATGTATACTAAAAATATTTTTATTTTTGCAACGGCGACTTACGAATACTTATGCTTAAAACCAATTATTTATTTATAAAAGGACCTTGGAAAGGTCCATTAAAGTTCATTCCACCACTCCACTAGGTACTTCTCCGTTAAATAGTAAATAGGTGAATAAACTTAACGTGCAATGGAATGTCTCCTCTGAGATCTGATGTACCGCTCGCCCCCTGTTTATCATGGAATAAAAAAAATATGTTGTGATATTTCTAAACGTAGCTATATATGTAGCTACCTGCTGATAAGTAGCAGTGGAAATGTGTAATTTGCCTTACGGTAGAAATGACATGTTAAAAGCGGATTATTGGTTTCAGGCTTCATCAACGTGACGACACCTGCAACATTCGATCCCAAAGAAAGGTACCTAAGATACATTATATTCCCTTTTTTTATTTCTATAAAAGAAATGGAACAAATCCACAATTCACTGATAAAAGTGTGGAGTATTTACAATAAACATTTTTATGTTATTCCGCAGTGAGAGGACTTAACCTCTTAACGTTTCACGTGAACAAAAACAAAGCGCA
Organism: Ernsta delagoae; assembly: GCA_018230765.1. NCBI lineage: Eukaryota > Metazoa > Arthropoda > Insecta > Lepidoptera > Hesperiidae > Ernsta > Ernsta delagoae. The sequence continues at coordinate 11,315 of DWBH01000192.1, forward strand.
AGGAACACAAGGATTGCGAAAAGATTTATATTGTTCCTGCTCCTAATTGCAAAGGTGGGTTGTGTTGTGTTTTGTTTTCGTTTTACGGTCCCCACGTCATTATAATTAAGTTCAGAAGGAAAAACCTATAATAAATCTTTATGCATTTAAAAGATTTATTAATAAATTTCTCCATTGTCAAGTAAATCCTAAAAAAGCTTTTCGATAGAAAGATGTCAACTCCTCGCGGTACCGCCGCGATGGATGCGGCGGGTGTGGGAGATCGTGGCGTGACATCGTGGCTTTGGAAATTGTGAAACTGAACCAAAGGGCGCCCCGCCTGATCTGATGATAGGGGCTAGTTGCCTACATAGCACTGCACCACTTATAAAGTCATTCACAGCAGAGAACTTAGGGTTAAGTGATATAATAATGTAAAAAGTAAAAAAGAACTTGTACCTATAGTAAAATACGATATCGTTAAATGTATACCTACAAAAAAAATTACTTGTGTGACTACAAAAAATATTTATGTAGGTACCTATACTATACCTATGTATAATATGTGTACCAACTTAAATACATTATTTTTATTCGGTAGGTCATGTATTCAGTGCTGCGATAATTTCGTACCTACAATTTTCTTTCGTTTGCCATTTTTCCAACGATATAATTATAAAGCGTTCCTTAGTTTTATCATACCTAAAAGAAAAACAGGGACTAATTTTAATGTTAAACGCATTTCAGTTGCGATAGTTATAAATTGCCAGTTCTCTCTTTGTGGTTCGCTAAGGCGGGCATAAGCGACTCGCTTATGTACAACTGGGTTAAAGATTTATTCTCAAGGGATGCTTAGCTTGCCTTGAATAGAAATACGAAATACTTTCATACATTTATTCAAGTTTTACTAGGTCAAATTTATACGCAGAAGTTTGTCTTTAAGAAACTATAACAAGCTAACAACAGGAGATAGCAAAAAAATCTAGAATATTTTTCTCTCTCTCTTGTCTCTGCTGTAGGTAGGAAGGTACATATATGTAGGTATTTGTCCCGGGCATATCAGGATGAGTCAATTTTCCCTTTCTATCTGATCATTCAACACAATCATGAACATAAATAATCACCATACAGACTGTTTGAATGAATACTTAAACTTACCTATATACTTATATTTAAACTAACAGATCTTAATCTTTCCAACACACGTTTTTTTAAATGAAATAAAACGATCATAGTAATGCAAATTCGAAAGTTTTATGTCGTTAGTCCTCGAATAGATTTTTACTTTGGCTATCCGATAGTTTTGGTTACGGTTACGGACCTCCATCTCCATAACAACTCTGATATCAGTGCACTATACGAGACTTCGCGTCGTAAATTAGAAAAGCTTTGTGTGGTAATGATTCGGCTTCACACCGTTCTGTGTAAATTAGTCGCTTTAGTTTAGAGAAAGAAAGGAAATATGCAGGGTCTCTACTTAATTAATGAGCATTGATTTTATTTTTGAACCAAACACAAAAAAATTACCTACCCACGTATAGAGTAGGTATCACTAAAATACAATTTAAAATAACAGATTATAATATCTGTACTGTACCTAATCTTAAAACTACTACAAATCACACGCCAAACCACACGCCTACAAATCAAAAACACCCTTTTTGTTTTGTTTCGTATATAATGCTGCTAATCTGCATTTTGATTGCACCTATGCACAATAAACAGCCACAGCACCTAACTACATTATGTTGACAGTATTTAGATAGGTAAGAATAATAGACAATAGGTACCTTTATACTGACAAATGCATACCTAACCTACTATTAAGTACCTATACATACTTACATAATACCACACAGATACCATGACTCCTATGAAGGCTCACATAGAAGGTAGAGCTACAGTATTGCACTGGACGAGAGAGCATTAGTGTCAGTGAATGAAATGAGTCGCTCTATTTCACGCCAACCTGCGTATTAACCACTCAAATCCGCACTGAACAAGGCAGTTTCGAGAACGGATTTCACTCTGTATAAATTTATACTCTGTTTGAGCTATGTACTAGGTAGGTACCTACGTTTTTGTTTATTAAATATCTAAATAGGTACATTGACTTGGTTTTTGTTTTCCGCTTCAATGAATTTTTGATTTGTAGGTAAACTGATATATAACTTTCATTCAAGGTTTGCGACCTTAATAAAAGAATCTCGCCTGATTTTTGCTAAGAACTGCAGCCTTTGCTAAGAAAGCTAAGTCCTATAAATACAAACAACATACATAGGTAGGCACTCTTTTTGTGTGATGTCGTAAGTAAATAAATAGATACTAGATACTTACTAGATAGGTGCCTTCTTACTTTTATTCAGACTAAGAGTTCGTCTATTTTTTTTCGACCCACCCGCACAGCTGTGGCCACATTAGGTTTTTATAAGAACTAAAACAATAGATTAAATTAACCAACGTAACTGTCAACAAAGATAATAATTTATCGTTTACATAACACTGTTTTGCTGTACAAAACCCACATTCTATATTCTGATGACCGTAGGTACCTAACTAAAATATCGCAAAGTGTCGGGTAACATTTTTTTCACTGTCGCCGATGTCCTTAAGGGCTTCTTATCTCGTCCAGCGCCAACAGTGTGAACAACTGCTAAACAAATATTTAGCAGAAGCCGTGGCATAATCCTTAGCGTTTTGCTTGCCAACACCACCCTGACACTTTGCACAACCTTTAAACGAAAACAATTCCCTTATCAAAAACACTTAGTAATGATAAATTATAGCTACATGATGCCTTCTCTCCTACCTGTTAGGTCCGTTACGCTATTATAAATAAACGGAAATGGTTATTAATCACAGTTAAGTACAATTTAGGAACGCTCTGTGCGTGTATTTCTAACAAATTATGCTGAAGACTTTATCAAATAACCGTCGCTATGCGTCGTAGGCAACAAGTTATTCAGTCTAAGTATTTATTAGGGCTGTACAATTTGGCCGGCCAAGCCGGCTAAAAAAGTTAGCTAAGTTAATTAGCTAGCTAACCGATAGGCTAAGCTAATTTAACCGGTTAACTGAATTAGTCCAGCTAATTAGCCAACGGTTAACTAGCTAATTTTTTTTCAGGTTTAAAACAACAGAAAAGACTCCAAAATAAAAATATTTATTTTTTACGACAAAAATAACATTAATGAAATAGTTTATTTAAAAAATTAACAGTTAACAATAACTTATTTACAAAAATGGCTC
>DWBH01000193.1:0-14541 GCA_018230765.1 Ernsta delagoae
CAATAATAAGTAATAATAATACATTTACTAAAATTTTGTAAAATTTAAAAGTAAAAAATACCCGCTTGCACAGTGGTCTGCGTGTTTTTTTTAGTTTTTTTAAACTATTTAATTAAATATTACGACTACGAGTACTTTATTAATGTTTTCTAAGTGCTTATTATCAATGCGATCAAATCTTCTGTACAGCCAGTATACTAGCTCTACTATTGTGCTTAATAACAATCTGCATAATAGATACGTAGCTACAATCAGCTACATACATTCTACTTTGAACAATATATATATATACATATATATATATGTATGTGTGTAGGTTGTCCAAACCCATTCAGAGGAGCAATATTAATATATTTGTGTCACTTAGTTGAAAAAAAACCACAAAGGGACTGTGCAAAGGGATGAAAACGTTGTCTACATTTTTCAAGATAAAGTACAGGATTCGTTAGAAACAGTAACATTACACCTAAATAATAATGATATTATTATCTTCCTTTTCAAAACACCACTATTATCAGATACTTCCTACACGTTCTTAGCTAAGTCAGGTCATTTGCAAGACATTCTTATCTGACACGCAAAGATTTTCTCTAGGGCAGCATTATGGTAGTTCCAAGTAGCTTCCGTACAATTTGGGGCGGTAGTATCTAGCAAGCTTTGCTCCTTCGGTTAATTATTAAAAAAGAAAACGAACAGGAACCGCGAAAGGAGCTAATAGTATTTTTGAATTAGTAGGTAGTTAGGTACATATTATTATTATTATGAAAAAGTTAAACAATATATAAATTCAAGCAATTTAATGGTTTAAATGCAAACGAGTGTGCAGGTTGTCTGATTTTAAGTGTTTACCCATTGAGATCCCTCTTTAACCCCAATAAGAGGTAAACGTGTTTAAAATTATACGCTGAAAAAATCTACTTACTGCTACTTTTGAGGATGGTGGCGGGTCAGTCGGATTAGTGTCTCAAATAGTTTTTCCGGCGACCACCCTCCCCTGTTGGGGAGGAAGGAGGAACACAAGAATTGAATGTTTCGATTGCGACGTTCTATTGGGACGTAGACATTACCGTATTACACATAGGTAGGTGGGTATGTAAGGTAAAAATTCCTTGGAACGCAGAGACTACATGTGTATAGGCAACAGCTCGTGGTGTTTACCGCAAAGTAGGTAGGTATCTAGCAAAACGAACTCTACCACAAATCTTGATGGCACTTTAAGTTTCTTTAAAGTTTAAATACCAGCTATTTTACTTTAGCTATTTAGATCATAAAGCATAATAATATACCTACGTAGGTACATACAGGGTCTGTTCGTACTATCGAATAAGATAATACCTACAATTAGAAATGAAAATATATTTCGCTTTTTAACTTACCTCTACATTAAGAGTTGTCATTAAGAATATTCTGTTGTATTACACTTTTTACTTAGAGTTTGTTCAACAGTTTGATTAAGGAGTGTACGTAGCTTAATGTAAAAAGTTTTAGATGGAGATTAAACTTTGTGGCAATAGAAGTAACGTGGGTCATTTGCCCAATAGAAATAACAAAATTTAACGAACAGTAGTAAGTCCAAATATAATCTATTTAAAGCCCGTATTAGAACTATAAATCACCGATGCAACTAGCAATGACGTGTGCTCACACTCGAGCCTGAAACATTACTGATCCATCTAGTGAATTCAGCGAGCACACAGCTATATCTATTCAATGTGTAGTACAGTGACGAAAATATACTGATGTCTACGATACATTACGACGATACTACGTTGCTGCAATGAACTACTAATGTAAACCACGCATTGTACTTCTAACGGAAGATTACTACTTGAATGGAATATAAAAATTAATAACAGGAAACAATAGCCATAAAGAAGGCATAAAGCAGATACGGTCATCGGACAACAGTCGCTAGAGTTTCGCAACTACACCGTGCGTGGCTTTTCAATGATAAGAAGCTTCATATTGTTAAAACGTACCTACTCGTCTTTTATTTTAATTTGCTGAGAATAAACTGACAGTACTAGTTCTTGTTGACTTTTCAAATGCTTTCAACACAGTTGACCACGACATACTCCTTGGTATCCTCTCCGTCCTTAATCTGAGCCCCACTGCCTTAAAATGGTTTTCTTCATATCTTCGAGGCCGCCAGCAATCAGTTCGGTCGGGAGATTTGTCCTCCGAGTGGGCTGATATTAAAACTGGTGTGCCTCAAGGCGGATTATTGTCTCCTATTATGTTTTCTTTGTTTATTAATACTTTGATTCCTGAACTCGATTGTTCGTATCACTTATACGCCGATGACCTGCAGCTCTATGTTCAATCAAGTGTTGAGGACCTGCATAGCGCGATATCAAACGTAAATTGCAATTTAACGAAATTGGAATCGTGGTCTTCACGGTTTGGTGTATCTGTCAATGCAAGCAAATGTCAAGCTATCGTAATTGGGAGCTCAAGACTTCTGGCTACGGTAAATTTTGATGTCCTACCTAACATTCAGTACAACAGTAACATCATCCCATTGTCGGACGTAGTCAAAAGTCTTGGACTTTACATAGATAAAACCTTGAGTTGGCAGGTACATATAACCGAGATAAGCCGTAAAGTCACTGCAGCTCTTCGGTCTCTCTATAGGACAAGAAATTTTTTGCCGCGCGCTACAAAGCTTATGTTGGTTAACGCCCTAATTCTACCCATTATTGATTATGCTGATGTTTGTTACCCAGACCTAAATAAAAACCTTCTTTACAAGCTGGAGCGCCTCCTTAACAACTGTATCAGATACATTTTCGGTCTTCGTAAATATGACTACATCTCACAATTTCGCTCTCAACTAGGTTGGCTTACTATTCACCAGAGGCGTTGCTCCAGAATGCTACATCTCATCTACTCGATCTTAAATGATCCTGCTTCTCCTCCGTATCTTAAGGAGAAATTCCAGTACCTACATGCTACGCATGATAGGGTGCTTCGGTCATCTTCTAATCTTAAAATCGCTATTCTACCACATTCTAGTGGTTTTTTTCATAACTCCTTTACCATTCAGGCGACACTTCTCTGGAATGCGCTGCCCGATGAAATAAGAAGAGCACCAACCAAGACCTCCTTCAAAAAACTGGTTAAGAGTCACTATTTGAAGTCGACATCATAGTACGTTGAGATAATGTGTTACTGTCATGTGTATGAACATATTTATTTATTGTATTGTATATATATATAGATAGATAGATAGATATATATGTATTTGTATTACTTTTATGTATGTATTTAATTGTAATTTTGTTAGGTATGTAATTTCATATATCGTTTAATGTAGTATGTTTATAATATTGTATTATAAAGACGCCTGCCACTATTTTCTCGCCACCAAGGGTTGACTGGTAGAGAATGCCACAAGGCATTAAGTCCGCCCATTGTAACATTACAATAAAGGCTAAAATAAATAAATAAATAAATAAATAAGTAAATTAATTTTGTCTTTGTGGCCAATTACAATTCGATTACAATTCCAATAACGAGGCGTGACAATATGTATGTATGTGTTACAATTCCAATTCGAGTCGAACCAAGAACATCTTATCACTTACTAAAATCGCTCTTATCCAAGTCCAAAGCGAGTACTTGTTGGAAGCATCCGTTGACGTCACTAATCGCTCGGGACCACACGTCGAAAGGTCTCTCGGAGAAGTATCGCTGCCGGATAATAGGACCTCTGATCCGGTCCGCCATGTTGGATGCTGTTTCGGTTTTAAGCGTGTTGTTTACTAGCCAACGGAGCCCCGCCTGGACGAACGTGTACAGGAATTTAGCAGAGAAAGTAATAAATGAGATAAAGATGTAATAATAGAATAAAGAATTATAAGAGACAATAAGTGGAAGTATCGTTAGTTCATATTTTGGATGCTTTCTTTCTTCTATTTAATATTCTTCTATAATCTTTATATGAGAGAGGAATCATGTAGAAACACGAAAACAGTCAGAATTTTAGACGGTTGTTGGCGTACATAAATCATCAGTAACATTTTTTGACTTAAATTGCTTAAATTCTATGTTTTTAAGATAATTTTTTACAACGGTAACAATTTTGCGTTTTATCTATGAAATTAATGATGTAGTTTTCCAATTTTGTTTAAAAAAAATTTTTTCATTCTAAAACTAAACTAAAAAATTTGTTTTCAGTCTAAACTAATTCATTCATTACGAGTGCTATCGAAAGTAATAGTATAAAAGAAATACCTCGTCAGTTTCGCTAAACTCCACTTTGTAACATGTAGTATTATCCAGATTATCCGTAGATTGCTCAGGGATAATAGCCACTACGTACCATGTGCCTATCACTGATTTTATGTCGAAATTCGCTTGAAACCCATCACAAATAGTTCTATTCGAATTATCAGCTTTTGTTCCCAGTGGGAATAAAAATATTAGCAAGAATAACGGAGGCATGACGAGTGAAGAAACAATTGTATAAGACTGAAGTCAATGTTCATTAGAAAATTGGTTGAGAACAGCTGGAGTTGAGAACTACTAGGGAGTTTTAGACAGGACAGATACAATACATAGATACAAAATCAGTTTGTGAATGAGATCTATCATGTCATCATCATAAGTCAATGAATAAAAAATTACAAAACACATAATTATTTCTAACCTGATGACATGATAAACTGCACTATTGAGATGGATCTGAAGTTCGTATAACGTAATCTTTACAATGAGTGTTGTATGGGAGCACCTCTATTTATTTATTGTTTTATTTTGTGTTACATTTTTAGCTATTGCGGCATAATAGATATGTCATCTGTGAAACGTATGTGAATTTCTTGTACGCTAGGTATCTACTTGATTTTTACTTTTCAGTTGATAACAACTAACAATTTTCACCATTATTTCTGGAAATTGGATATCTGTTTTGTCCTTTCTAATCTTTGCGAAGCTGTTAATCCTCAAACTACTGAATTAGATAACACGATGAGTTAAACCAACGAGGTAATGACCCGTACGTAGGTGTAACGTGTCGTGTATTCACATAGTTAGAGGAATAAGTAGAACAAACAAATTAGGCTATGAGAAAAGAGGCCTTGGAACAAATAACCTATACTAAACCACTACATGTGCTGAAAATTTAATGAGAAGACACGACTTTTGGGTTAAAATGATCATATTTATACAAATTTATTAACAAAGCATAACCATTTATTTTTCAATCATAGGTACAATACAATACAATAATGTACCACCTTACTCCTAATTTTTATAAACATTTATTTTATTTTCAGAATCTTATTACTTCCAGGTAGTGGAAATAACAAAAGCACCTACCTCCATCACTTTTATCTATTCCAACGTTGGTTCAGAACCAATTCGCAAACATTATTTCTAGCTTCGCGCTCTTAAATAAAATGGCAAATTGAATTCTCCCCCCAAACTCGACAAACATGCACTAACTCTTCCTATTTTCAACGGACCTCATTTTTAAATCAGCTTTCTACTTAAAAATTCCCATTTTGCGTCTTAAGTTCCCGGCGGATTCTTTGAGAAAATCCATCTCTTAGAAAATACGGTCATTGTTTAAAAAGTCGAAACCTACATACATTTAGTTGAACAAAGGCAGTAAAAACGGTTTATGGACTTGTTATTGCCGTCCCAACGGACATGGTGTGTGGGACAAGTGATAAGCTGTTTGACATGGTGTTCATTTAGTGATACATCAAAGTTAAATAATAATCGAAGCCGATCAGAGTATTACTTTCTATTCAGTTATGCTTTTTTCATAGTTTTAACTATCACTTTTACGAATTATAATTGAGTAAGATTTAAATAAATACTGTAGATTCTACTTCTTTTGGCTCAGTCCTATTAAAATTGAATGGGTTTATAATAAATTGTTAATATTCTCTGTTGACATTAATTACTCTAAAAAACAATAATAAGATCAAGTACGTTAATTGAGAAAATACATATAATTTTGAGCGAATATTTTGAACTACACTGCATTCACGAAAAAATACACCAGATTGTAGTCATTTTATTTGTTATTATATTATACGGCGGTTTTTATAGAAATGCCGGTAAAATAATCCAATAAATTTATCTTCTTTTAAACATGATTTACTTTCCTCACACTACAAGGGTCATAAAATATGATAAACACGCTTTCGCTCACAACTTATACCACACTCAGCCAAAGAAGCGGTAGAAACAGATTTTAATGCATCCTATGAAAATCTTCATTCACGGCTCTTTTCCCTTTGAATTTTAATACGAAATCGGGACTTTATTAGCGTTGAATGAAATGGTAATAAATTCGGAAAATACACTTTTCATTAAAATATCTTCGGCGGAAATGTGTCGAGTGAGGATCTTAAAAGGAATATAATGTTGCAACGCGAGAATTTTTTATGAGCTTACGCTGTGGGACTACTGAATCTGTTACTTTGTTACAAGAATTACTCGTTTATGTAACATTCAAATTTATCTTTTTATAACAAAATGTTAGCTAAGATATCCTTTATCTCCTTTATCGAAATATAAAAAGAAAGCAAAGAAACGTCCCCATTCATATGCCACAGACACGTTAATATCAATGAAATCGCTTCAGTTGTCGGTAGCCAAAGCTGAGCTTGGGTGTCCTCTAAAACAAGAGAGGGATTTAGGCTGTACAGTCCACCACGCTGGCCCACAAAAGGAGTGATAAAATTTAACGTTTTCAACTTGAATAACATACAATTAAAGTAGCTCTTGCTAAAGGCTTTACTCGCTAAACTAAAAAATTCAATTTAGGTAGGTATCTCCTATATTAAAATTGGGTCTATTTTAGTACGGAGGAAGAATGACATTCGTAATAATAATATTATTGTATCATTTATTTCACTCTTCACAAAGGTATGTTTACACAGATGTATGCTTACACAGATAGTCACAAACATAAACAAGTACTCAATCATTTCAATATTTTATAATATAATCGTGGAATTATTGTTGCAGATCATTAAGCGTGGCCTTTTTAGAAAACTCCAGGACATTTTGAAAAATCAAAAGGGTTAGCTGATGGCTTCTTTTATTAAATTTCATGAATGATCCCAGTTAATGAAGCTGAAACTGTCGCCTCGGTTTGAACTAACGGCTCGTGAAAGGGTAAGATTAATTTACTGGTACTTAAAAATTAATTATTAAAAGTAAAATTCTAGTAAGTATACATAATTACCGGCATAAGTATTTACTCTCAATATTCACTCTAGTATTACATAAAAGAAGATATTTGGTCGAATATTGCGGTGAGTGTATAAACAATAATATATTTTAAGTAATTTATCATTATTTATAGGTATGTAAAGTATTGCGATGCAACGTGCTTTTATAATGACGATACTTGTAGTGCAGTGGTTACCATGCCGGCCCGCTATTCAAAAGATTAACGTTCGACTCTCGCGGGGCAGATATTTGAGTGACGAATTGTATCTACACACATGTAAATTACAAGTGTAATAATAATTGCAAGAAGTGATCCTGATGCCAAATAAACTATTCATCGGTTAAGTTGACATTTAGTGTTTGTAAAAATGACATACGCTGTCACTTCAACCAACCGCCAGCCGTTTAACTATCTTATTTATAAACCGTGAAACAAGCACACAGTACTACTTACTTGGTAAAGTGTAAATATTTCCCATTATAACTTGGTACTAGATTAATATGAATAGATATGTATGTAGATATATATCTCAGATTTCTATGAATATACTCGCAAGTATGTAAAGATCTGACATTCACATCAGGAGTTCAAGAGACGAGGAATAATCAGGGATCGAATGGCGTTTATTGAAATCTCAGCCCTTCGTGCACAGAGTAGTGCTTAATTGGAGGGTTCAGAAAAAAATTATTTTTTAACATTTTTTTTAAATTACATTCTTTCTTCTTTTGAATTTTAATTTATGGATTAATATTTAAAATTCTATTTTATAATTATAAATTCTTAATTCTTTTAAATTAAAATTTTCTTTTTAATTTATGGTAAAAGTGTTCAGTTGCAAGGATAAAATGTACAGTACCTCAGGATGTACAGTATTACAGTAATAAGGATGTACAGTACCTCAGTAGTAGTAAGTAACTCATATGCTAGGATCAAAGAATCAAATAAAATATAGGATAGGATAAAAACATTGTAAAAAATGTAATTACATTTATGAACCATCTTGATAATCATGAAATGATAAATTTGTGGTCGTATTCCTAATAAAATCTACATTTCTTCAACTGCTTTTTTGTGAATTTTTATTACTATACTTTCGATAGATATGTTAAGAGGCCATAGAATATCTATGTAAAAATATATTAAGGTGAAACTCAACATGACCGCTAATACAACCGATCATCCATCATTATTTTTTTACACCACCGAAAATTACAAACACTCTGTTTCATTCTTATCTGTATCGTAAGATGATTGTCAAAGATAGGTGAAGAGGGTATTGGTTCGTAAAGTTTTACGACAGACTTCTGACACGATGAGCCTCTCAGTAACACATCCACCCTAACAACGGTACGTTTGTGGCCGATATAAAACTATCGGGCGTTGATTGAATCGTTCAACCAGCGAATTGGAAGTATAAGTGATCCAAATATGCTGATGGGGGTTCTACGAATATATATATTATTATGTATGTGCTATTGGAAACATAAAAAAATTGAAGATTGAATCTTTGAATGATTGAATGAATCGATCTGATCTCAAAATCTGAATGTATGAGTCATTTGCAGGGAAAATTTTCTTACGTTAGATGTCTACAAGCGTTTGTGAAATAAGTTTAGAGAAGTTAGGTTAGAGATGTCGTTTTTCTGTTAGATTTAGTGTTAGTTTTTCCTATTATACCGGCTGTACACACATCAGTCTTTTCAAGTTAACGTTGTCTTTCATTAATTTATACCAGTAGAAAACAAAGAATAACAAGTTAAAATCAAATAAAATACCTTGTTTCTGGTAGGAAATATATCAAAATCATCCAGATTATCTCGTTCCAACTTGATCCTCAGGAGACAAAGCCATCTGTCATTCGAGACTTGCTTAATTGGGAACGGGCGAAAAGCGATTTAAATCTAACTGTCAGCAATCTAGTTTAGTTTGACAGTCGCTTTAAACAATTTCTTCGTTATTTGGACTAATGTTTAGATCTTGGAATAATTTAATTCCGTCGATTTCCACACCAGCATCAGAACATGTTTAGAAATTTATGTACACTTAAATTTATTTTAAAATTCAATAGCTAAATAATTTAAATATAATTTGTCGCACTTTTAGAAGTGATCCGTTACATTACCAATCAGATTTATTTAAAAATTAATTTTATTTAGAGTAAGTAATGAAATACCATATGACATACAGTTAAATTTATTACTATATTTAATAAAACCCACAGCTTGTCTAAGGCGAATTAAAACGGTATAAATCTTTTAAGAGCATCGCAACATTCATCATTAATAGAAATAAAAATAGAATATTATGATTTTATTATTATACTGAACAATATTCCTACAAATATTCTTAGCACAAATATCTGGGAACATGGCGACATTGTTATTCAGATCTCTGGAGGGAGCGGTCATCTGTCACTCGCGACGCGGACTTAATTGGATACATCCTGTCCCGATCTAAGTTTCAAATTCAGTTCCTTTATATTTTAATCTAATATTGTTTTGTAGAATAATAAATGAAGAATTATGTTGTTTTAAAAACAAAAGGCGATTTATTTTAAGTATTAAGTAATATTTACTTAATTTTTAAGATTTAACTGTAAATTATATTTATTTCTTGGAATAGAAAATTGACATAATTTCCAAATAAATTTATTAAGTAAAACTTTACATTAATGTAACTTAAGGTTTATTAACTTAATCGTTACATATTATGTTTTGATGTATCTACCGATATAACTCGCCCTCAATATTACTAGTCTATGCCTTTTACCTTTAAAAGTTTTTCAATAAATTGAGAAATTTATTTAAACAATATTACACTTACATAGAAACAAACTCAACTGGTTCAAGAGCAAACTTATCACCCTTAAACGAATTAGCCACCAATCTGGTTCAATCTCAAAAATTTCCATGAAAAAGTGGCTCCATTACAACTTTAACACAGGAATGCGACCACAAAGCGTTAATAGCTCGAGGGAGGGCCTTATTAAATCTGTCTTCCAGAAACTTACAAAACAATTACGCAAAGGAAAGAGTTGATTAAAAATGCATGTCTAATACCGCCCACCCTTTACTTCAAACAACGAAGTCAGGTGTGAAATTGGAGAAGTGTCTGCGTTTGTCGGGCTTAATTATCGAATTAATCGGGCCCTTTTTGCATCCGAGACGTGAATTAGTGTTACCTTTGAGGTAGGTTAAAGTGTTTAATGTTCAAGGAAGTGAAACTCTTTTGATGGGTTGTGAGGAACTTGCTGCATTATGTATTAGCGCTCTATTTAGTTGGTTGTAAGTTGATTGCAGGTTTTGAATTAGATATGTATCTGTTATGAGCAAACTCAAAGCTCCTCAATAGGTTATTATAAATTTGCACTGGATGTAGCAATGTATATAAACATAGATAGGTAGTTTTCTGAAAAATAGAAGAGAAAAATTAGGTATATTGTACCCATGTTATGTTTGTGTTAAAACAACAGCTGTACCTAAGTTGTAAGTAATTATTGTACTTATTTATGTTTTGACCTAGATGAAACCACATACTTATATTTCCTAAATTTTATTGTATGAAAAATATATATAATAACATAAGACATAGGCAACATAAAAACTATTTTTATGTTCTCTATTATTATTACGTAAGTTTTATAACTATGATGAATATTTATCCGTTCTAAGAAAGTTCTAACTATGCATTCTAATAATAGATCTTCTGAATACCACACTTAAAGCAAACCCGATATTATACACGAATATTGGCCATACAACTATGAAAGTTTTCATCAAAACGTCACATGCAGTCATTAACATGCACCCAATATTTGCAGTTACACTGTTTAATAACGCCCGGGCGTTAATGCACCTATCAGTCCAACGTCACTCGACGCCATTTGCAATATTCTCGTTTTATGCATAAAGGAAGGGCGAAGGTGTTCTAAAAGCTAAGATAATTGAGTTTATTATTATATAATTTAGGTTATATTTCATTTTGTTACTTTTGAAGGTTAGCAATTGATCGATGATCAAATAAATGCAAATAAGTTAATCGAGAAATTTTTATTATAAAAAAAATTAATTACTTATTTAAAACGGGAGACTTTAGAAAAGATGTTTAAAAAAGAACACACCATCGTTTTCGGTCATCATAATTATGTAATTTTTCTTATATTTTTATTTCATCGCCTAGCTTTGAAGTGGACTACCGGACAACTATTGCATTTATCATCCGGATGTTATGAGTTACGTGTGTGGACACCATAATATCCGTATATGCTGGGACTGGAACATAATCCGTGATTCTCGAAGATTGGTTTGATGTCATAAATAAAATGTTTATTAAATTACCCTAATTTTATTTTGTTAAAACATTGTAATAATTTCAGATAAGAACAGTGTTTTATATTTGTGCTCCGTACATATTATACAAAAATTAGATGTCAGCCATTTCCATATATTATACAAAAATAAGATGGACATCGCTGTCTACAATTTACAATTGACAATCGTACTCGTATCTTGTAAACTGAGTGAATTTTATTTGCATTTAGTTGACTTTTATGAGGAGAAAAATCTTAACGTTTTCATAATTTTTCCTCCTCGTAAGAGTCAATTAAAATAAAATAAAATCCACTCAATTCATAATCATGGTCACCCTACTCAGCGGATACGGAGCGACTATGATACTGTGTTTATTATAACAAGCGACTTGCCTCTGAAGGAATTTAAAGGCGATTTATACAAACTAGGAGCGGCGCCACACCCCACAGGTATTAGTGTGCAACTTAGTGCTATCTGATTTATGTCTGATGTCTAGCTTTGTCCGTATTAGTTTATTGTTACCCTATGATGCCATGATGTAATTTAACTACATTTTGTAGGATACAACTTTATACCTAGTATACGTAATACAACAGGAATTTTTTCTTCATTGTGACACATCGTTTGTCATTGGTGAATATTCTTTACAGATTTATGTCGTTTACGATCTAAAATAAGCAAAAAAATTTAAATGTAAAAATTAAATACAAAACTAAAAAATAGCCATAGGCCTTATTAGATGATAGTGATTATATTGAGGATATCTTTCTATATAAAAATTACTTTGCTCGAGGTTTAATCAATATTGCATCACATTTATACGTAGTTGTATTTAATTTTGTAGTTTTTTCAGGAGTTATTATAATGAAAACAACTTAAAAACTCGAGCACATATAAAATCCTTGCCGGCGCTATCGTGATATAAAACGCGCTCACAGAATTGTTAATTCCGCGAAACTCACTATTTTTGATTATGCTTAGTGTTTTAAGTTTGGTGCACACAGAGATCTTTTGTTTTAATGACTTTAGAATGCTATTTTGACAAAAAAAAGATCTTTTAATTTACATTTAGATACACAAAAGTTTATTTATAAGTAATTTTATGTTTCATGTGACTGTGTTTTGTGAACTTAACAGTGAAGAAATATTTTTTATGTCACACATGGAACTGCATTTGGCTCACCTCAGACGTTTCTCGGATGCTTGGGTGTTCGCGTTCACCATTAGACCACAAAAATTGTGGAAAAGCGACTTACTTGGGCACTAGATCCATCCAGATAGCTCTTGAAAAAATGGCCGTATTGCTAAATGCTAGAATATATTCATATAAATATAGCATAAAAATTATATTGGTAATTATAAGAACTATCTCCCATTGTACCACAAACCTAAGCCCACTCCTTAAAACCGGCCCGTATCAACCGTAAAGCAAGCGGAGATACGGCGAGTATAAAATATTTTAATTATATTTTATTACCACTAAAACCGTGTAAATGAAAAACTGGTTTCTGCGCTTTTAAATTATTATACTGTCGCACCATTGGGTGTAAAGCTACGAAGATTTCCAAAATCGATTTTAACATGTTTACCTAGAGTATAAAATTTGATAAGTAATACCTTAAAAAAGTTAATCGATTTTGAATTCCTAGTTCCACTGCTGGGCTCCACCACAGGTCTTCTTTTAAACAGCAGAAGGCTTAGATTTTTGTTCATCATACTGACCACGATCAGGTTGGTGGACTTTACATACTTTTCGAGTTTTGTTAAAGAACTCTTAGGCAATAACTAATATTTTAAATGCGCTCAGGAAAGTTAATGCTTGCTGCGGAGTTTAAGCCCGTGAGAGGCCTCATACTTCTCTAAATGGCTGAATAAGGAAGACGATACGAGAGAAGAAGATTCTAGAAAATAAGAAGTAACTAAGATAAGAAGGAGCGAAGATAGATAAGAAGCAGCTAGCAGTTCATTCGCAAACCGCACCTAGCCAGCGTGGTGGAATGTACTACCTGAGCCCACCTTTTTAAGAGGGAACCCATTTCCAGCAGTGGGATAGTAGTGTGATAGCGAACATCGCTTCGCTTAGCATTATAAAACTAAACCCTAACGAAATCGTAAAAAAACTTGTCTCTGCAAAAGCTAAGTTTTAATGCGCTTGCATTGTTCAGATTTCATTAGACGATTCTTTTATGGGTGTTCTTATTTGACTCTCATGATGGCGGCGCTGGATGTATTGTTTACTGTGGTTCTTTTATTAGGTTTGTGATGCTGCCTTTATTGCTAAATGCCTTTTGTTCGGAAAAGAATGGTGGTAAGAACTCTAATGATTATGTTTTGACAAAAATATATTTACTTAAAGTCATTTAACTAACAAAAATCGTATATTTACCTTTTTATGCACGTCACGGATTGTGTAAACTTGGTATATAATGCTGTTTTAATTTAAATTTTTTTCTATTTTTTTTATAATTGAAATAATAAAGAAAATTGCGTAGGCCATGACAAAACATAAAAAAAGCCTCAAATATAAATTAATTATATTTGAAAGGTTATTTCTTTGGGTAACCTTTTAGTGCTTTCGCCAAAACTTTTTAAATGTAGGTAACATTTTAGCGTTTGAAACAACAGCGAACTAAATGGAAATATTCAATAAAACTTTTAAAATTATGACTCCTTTTTCCGTTTCGTGTTAAAAGGCGAAGTTTTCTCAAGAGGTACACTTGACAAGAAAGTAATTAGGACCAACCCCTAGAGGAATTTGTAGACTGATAAATTAATTGAGACATGTAACCATTTCTTCTTTGTTTGAATAAAAATATTGTGTATGCGCGCGATTATAAAATTAGTTTCATTAATTTTTATAATTAACTAGATTACGCTTGCGACTTCGTATGCGTGAATTTCAGAATAAGGTAAAGAGGGAATTTTAAAATAGATGATAAGATACTTAACCCCGTAGGTAATTCGTGGAACTTGAAGAATTCCGACGATATGACTATAATATTCACTTCACTTGTAAGCTATTACCCGCAAAGTAAC
>DWBH01000194.1:0-14539 GCA_018230765.1 Ernsta delagoae
ACGTAGTGAATCAAGTCGCTAACTTTATTTTAGACGGACACAACTACTAAACACAAGTAAAACCTACCTAAATTGTGCCAATTACGAAAAAATACCTTTTAAATATTATAATAAACCTATTATTAGATGTAGTATACGGTTCAAAGCGTCGATATAATAGGTAAAATGTGATTATATTTATGCTTCCAAAACCCAATATGAAACAATATTTTACAAAGAGTTAATCAGTATTTCAGAAAACAGCTCAAATAGTGCGCATTTTTGAATACAATTGTATGATAGCTGAGTAGATAGTAAAAAAACTAGATCAATTTTATCAGTGTCTAATAAACACTATCTTTCAATAATCTATTTTGCATTGGTCACCCTACAACACAATCTAATAAACTGAAGCCGTCGGTAAGTAGAGAGCGGTACTTATTCGATATCTGTGCTAAATGCGAGAGTAGGCGGAGTCGAGCGGCATTGCGATCTTCAAAGCCTCTGTCGGCGCGTTTGCCGCTCTCAATCGCTTTATGCTCCATCCAGCGGTTGACATGAATGTTTGTTGTGTGATTTCTACGGTGAAATGTTTATTTGACGATATTTCAACACCGGCACCTTTGAAACTCGGTGCGGTTCAATACCTATATTGTACTCTATATTTTGAGATGATAACTACCGTACTAAGTTGTTATTGAAATACATTCTTAGTGCAGTAGACTGTATTGTCTCTCATTCATCTCTACATAGTAAAAGTACTTAATACCAAATGTAGAGCTTAATGGCTTTACATTTTATAATCAATGGGTACCTACCTATTTTTACGAAGGGTTTGTTTGTTAAAGATAAGGCGAAGCGAAATCGTTCATAAGAAAGGGCAAGTAGAGAATATCTAGCAATCCTAAGTGCTAAGTATTTTATATTATTGCGTTTAATAGAACGCTATTAGACCTGTGGCGTTCCGTAGGCTACACAAAAATGCACCTGTTTATGACCTTATAACTGAACTGTAAAATTAATTTAATGTAAGGTGCAAACGTAAACTTTTGTGGAAATCTCTAATAGGTAAGTATTGTGGAATAGGTCCATATAATGTTTGTAACCTTTGATGTGTGATTGCACAGCAAAAGTTTCTAAAAACACCAAAGCTCTACCCAGTTACTACCTTACGATATGTAGAGCCAATATAGAGAGTGTAGAGACCAAACATTCTAACGTCAAGAGGCTTTCGGGCGTGGAAACGTTGTCTGTCTGTCTCGCTGTCTGATTGTTGTCTGTCAGTCAGACGATCATCCCGTTTGTTGTAAGGCTGGTGCAGATGTCATCGGAGGCGGTGGCAGTGAAGCGTGCAGAACAGAGCCTTTCAACCATCTGTGGCTTTGACACTCATTGTATACCTACTTGTGTAAGCTTGCGTGATTTTTCCAACTAAACTCAAAACAATTTTTAAAGCTCCTAGCATGAGACGGGTTATGAATAAAATTTAGTACATGAAGTACGAAAAGTAAACATTTAAAATTACTATAATTTTAAAATTTTAATAATGTTTTAGAGTTTCTGAGAGGCGTTGTACCTATCCACCAAGATTCTCTGTTAAATCCTACCTAATTCCTATTTAAATCATTACAACATTATTTCATTTCGTAGTGCCCTTGTCATATCGTAATGCCAAGTACTAAAAGCACTTTTTAAGAAGATAACCTTGAAAATAGGTAAAAGAATAAGAATCTTGAACTTTGATGTTTAGTTTGTCCTACATTCTACAGTAGGTAGGTATATTTGACTGCTACTGTAGGTAATGTAGTCAAACCATAGTTAAGTAACTCTTCCACGCCTTTACCTGTGGGCTTTAAATAGTTTTAAAAGACTCGATCGATCATATTATACAAGCTACCATCTAATGCGTAAAAAGCATCGGTGACACATTTAGATGGATCGCATTTTTCTACCCTTTAATCCTCATGAAAGCGTTAAGCAAAAAAGAACATAAGATGTTAAAAACTATACCTTGTAGCGGCTTGTACATATCTATAGGTATGTACTGATTTTTTTGCAATAGATTAATTAATACACACATATGTGACGTATGCAAAACCAAAGCGTAAAGAGTAGGTAAAAAGAGTATTTAAAAATATTGTTTCTAAACTGGAGATAATAAATTAAATTAGATAGATTACAAGCCGGTGTTCTGTTCTGTCGGTTCCTAAGGCCCGTGTTGATAAATGAAAATTAAGAATGAAAACCATCTTGATAGTGCGCGTTTTTAATTGTGATTTTCGCACCAAAGACACCACACTCAATTTTAAGGTGTGTTTATCAATATGGATCTAAAAGGCTCGTAAAAAACATATAAACATTTTCACTTATAAACTACTGTTTAGCTGTGAGCATAAGTAAAAATTAAAAAAAAATCAATAGCGTGCGAAGTGTTGAATATTTTTAACGATTCTATGTTCGATGCGTGAACGTTTTTTATTAGGTATCAATCAAGCCATAAAGTAAAGTGTCAAGCAAAGAACCAATACTTATATGTAGAAAGTGTATTTAGATAGTGACGTCGTAGGTAGCCACTACGTTATACAGCGCAGAAGTTACAAACCAAAATTACGGACGACACACTCTTAACTATAACATTGAAAAGGGGGGCCATTGGAAAAATAATAATATCGTGGTAATCCCACAGGGAACATCGACCCTAACTGAAGGCCCCTCCCCCCTGACCCCACGAATGGGGTCCAACCGCTTAACCAGTTGCGGTGACTTTTTTAGATTCAATTAATGGCGAATGGCGGTCGTTTAATGTTTATCGTTAGACGTGTATGCTTATACTTTCTGTTTAGGAAGAAGATCTCTGTTTAGTATGATGGGGACCTACTTCTTGATTCCTCCTTAAGAGGACAGAAACATTTATCGTTTTCAGCAGTTTTCCTACAATCTGGGATACAGAAAATCACAGAAATGAATAAACCGATTCTAATGAAACTTTGTATACTTTCGTAGAATATAAAGATCTATTGTTTGGCTGAAAATATTATTGAAAAAGGTTTTATTTTAAAAATACAAGCCTAATTAATAAGGATTACAAGCCTAATTAGTAAACAGTACCTAATTAATAACGATTTTAAAGTTTTTGTAGAAACAGAAAAATGTTATTAAAATTTTTTGTGTAAGAAATTTGGAAAAAAATTTTGTAAAATGGCGAAAAATACATCTGAGTAGATAATAAGTCTGCGTCGTTGTGTAAAGTTGAACTCGCCACTAAACTAAATACTTACTGAAGTATACAAACTTACTCTTTATTTTTGGCACAATATTGAATTAAAAGTGAGAATTGTCTATATCACGAGTTAACTCCCGTGGCGTCGACTAGTCTACGAGATCGTCAATGGCTCGCTAACAATGACGTGTCAGCCATGTTGGATTTATGGCGCATTTTGTCTTTGTGGCCACTTACGAGGTTCCCCCATTGTTGCCAAATACGATACGGACCACACAGTGCTCAGTACTGTCGCGGAATTGTATACAGAATGTTCGCATTGGTGCATTGCATTAAAAGTCACTGTAATTTTTGAGTCAATGATACTAATTAAATTAATGTTCAGCTATAGATAATATTTTAAATTATGATAATAACCCTCAATACTTATTTATTTACTGTTGGCCATAACAAGTAACGATTTGGGTACAAATAGCAGTAGAATTAATTAAAAAAATGCAGTTAATGCTTAATGCATAAAACACGAAATAAGTAGGTCTGTAGGTACACTTTACAAATTTATAAAGATTTTTTTATTGGTAATTGGTAAACACAACTTGATTATTAACATTATTTTTAGGTATAGGTAACTAATTGTAATGATCTCAGCAAAAGTAATTAAAATTCATCATTATACGTAGTCACTCATAATAGGAACACCCTGTATTATCCACCTACTATCACACATCTCCATTCACGGAGCTATCTCATTCAACGACAACCGTAGTAATTGCAAGCAAGCACAATACGTCACACCCAAAAAAAGTCCATAACTAAATACAAAATACGAATAAAGTTGTCACGCTCTAAGAAAATTCTACTGAGATCCACTTCGAATTACACCCGAGTCTTTATCCGAAAGATTTATATGAATTTCATAAAGAAATTAAGGCCGCAAGAATGAAGTGCATTATCACTATTGGAATTATAAAGGAATCTTTATAATTTATGAATGGACTATTGCTCTGTATATTGAAAATGGATTTTTAGGTTGCGTCGGCGGTCGTATATTTAAAGTCTTTTTAATTATCATAGGAACATACCTGAGCCAAGTCTAGAGAATCGCGATACGCTTAAAATAAAGTTAGCTATGGGCGGCTTTCACAAAACGCTAGGTAAGTAACATGATCGTTACTTCAAATGTATTATTTAAATTGGTAGCGTTTAGGGCAGTTTCCCTATATTCTCTACATATTTAAATTTAATTAGTATTACCTATCATTTGAAATCAAACAATTAATTAGATTTTCATGCACCCACTGCAAAAAATTGAGATTTTGAACAAATTCTTTTGCGGTGAATTAGTAAAATGTTAAAAAGTTACGTTACCCTTTTGAGGGAAGCCGTGTAGGTAAATAACTAAATCTACTTTCTATAATTTTATGACGTCATATCTTTGAGTAAAGGCATGACGTCATTAAACTTGCGATCCAGGGATACGCATCACAGACCACCGGGGAATTTCGTATTAGAAACGGGAAGGCACTCGATGATATTAGTGGAGCCAGCTCCTATGGAGATATGACATGTGGAATGTTCGCATATAACTGACCCGTAAAGAATGCTGAACCTACATTAATTACGATAAATTTCAACTCTGCCAACTCTCGTAATCCCTATACTTAGACGTATTTTATTATAACATGTTTTAATATTCTTGCAAATAATAATTTACCTACCTACATAATCATTCAAAAGCATTGATATAATATAAATTCAAAAGTTAATCTTATACTAGTCCATGTTTATTCTTTAATGAAAAATGAATAAAAGAAAAAAAAATGTACAAATTCAAAGTACCAAAGACAGTATGTGACTAAATATTATGTAGATATAGGCAGGTATTACCTAACCTATCAAGAAAATAATAATTTTTCAATCATAATGCAAACTGCATGTGTAATAAAATTAAACCATAAACCACACTTCACATCTCTAACTCAGGAATAGTTTAACTATTTTGAAAAATAAAACTTGCCACTCAGAAGATCGATCATTCAAACCTCAAGGCGCGAGGGGCGAGGTCTCAAAAGTCTCAAAACCTCCAAATAATTGGCCCAAATGAAGGATCTGGAGTCGCGTGTCACAATCTTGATGAATTAGTAGATATACCTATTATTGAAGATGGAGGCTATACCTATTATGTTTGATATTTTTCCGTCACGGAGATAACGGAATACCGACCGAATAATACTTTGACAGATTTCTTTTAATGTTATTAAAGGCCAAAGTAAGGGCAAACAGTGATTCACAAAAGCATTTCTGAGATTTAAGAAGAGAATAGACAAAGAAGAGAGAATAGTATAAAATTTTGAATGTAGGTAAAGAAGTAAAACATAGGAAAGATCAGATATCTAAGGCATAAATAAGGCAACAAACTTATTCCTGTTCAGAAGATAATCAAACTAAAGGCTCCGTCGATCAAAAGCGGATTCACCGTTGTGGATACTATTAACATGCTCATATAACACTAACAGATAATAAAATAATATGACCTCATAGCTTCACGGTTTTTGGCTTACGACAACAG
The DNA here is from genome assembly GCA_018230765.1 of Ernsta delagoae. Taxonomy (NCBI): domain Eukaryota; kingdom Metazoa; phylum Arthropoda; class Insecta; order Lepidoptera; family Hesperiidae; genus Ernsta; species Ernsta delagoae. The sequence goes on from DWBH01000194.1 coordinate 5,769, forward strand.
TCTGAAAAGTCGTTCAGAGAAAATAATGATTGATAAATCAAGTGACCCTCGCGACTTCGTAACTTTTATCAGATCTACAGAATATGCATACAAAACTTCATCAAAATAGGTCAAGCAGTTTCTGAGGAGTATGGTAACAAATAATGTGACAAGAGATTTTTTTTATTATATAGCTAATAACATAATAAGTATTAGTAGGTAAAATAATAAAAAATATGTATAATAAAATTTATAGTAAGAAAGGTACCTATATTCAGGAGCGCTGGGCTCTTGCTCGATTTTATACGCACTTTAACGGATATATATATTCCCTCCAATATTTTTTTCTTTCTATGTTTTGTTGAGAGTTAAAGTTAAACTAATAAGGCAACATAATTTTATAATTTTCCTTGTAATTTAACCTTCAGCGGAGGGATAAAATGTTTAGCAAAGTTTTAATTAAAACACAGCTGCTAGAAGGCTGTTAGGTAAATATTACGCACCGTTGAGCTGAGAGTTTATTTACCTACATTATAAAATTTGACTTAGCTAGAGAGTAATGAAGGATTTGGGTGTTTAAGACCCGTATTAAACACATTTATTTACTTACTTAGTAACTTAAGTAGGTATTATTGATTTATTTGGTACCATCACTTGACTATCGAAAAACACTTACCCAGGTACCTACCACTGTTAAAGTAACAAGTATAGCATGGTCACAGATTTAAACTTACTAAACAAGTATCTGCTACCTGCGAAGTAGTAGATATAAGTATAATTATGTAGTAATTGTACCTACTTTATGAAAGTAAAGTCTAATAGGTATAATAAAGTACATAAGTAGTCTATAGTCTACATAAGGTATAGGTCTGTACATACATACATGTATACCTATATACCTATATGTATCAATACCAGTTTTATGGGGAAAAGTTTCTATGTAGCTTACCTTTTGCACGGGAAAAATGTACAGATACGAGTAAGTATTACTGGAATTAAAGCACTCAACGGTATTAAACCGAATTGTTGATGTGATTTTTTTCGTCCATTTAGGGAAAAACGAACTAGGTATATACTTACTTAGACAAATGCCGATATTATGATTTATTTTTAACTTTATTTTACGCATTTGCTTGTAGTTTGCAAATGCGCAATCCAAATGATGATTCGAGCAATCGATCAACTGCAACACAGAATTTGACATATTCTGCCGATTTCGCGTTTTCAAAACTGCCCAAAAACATGAATGGAGCTCAATCAAGGGTATTGTATTTGAATAAACGTTACAAGTTTGTTTAGATTGATACTCCGATCAATTTTGCGACGCGACACTTTTTGAGATATCGCTTTTTTGAGGCAAACCAGGAAATCAATGTTAAAATTTTTTGGGCATGGGACCACGTTATTGTTGGACCTTGAGAACTTGCAGTTGCGTTTTGTAAGTCAAACTTTTTCTCCTTAGACAGTGAAATGTTATTTCCAATGTGAAACAACATTAGGTAGGTATATAGGAATTTTATATTTTTTTTTGTACTTTTTTTTTAAATGTAATAGCTACCTAACTTTGTGGACAGTCTTGAAAAATACATCTTAATATCATTAAAATTTAATATTATTAGAAGACCAGGTGTAATGAAAGCGTTTAATTTAATCGTTGGATGAATAAATCTAAGCCTCAGTCAAATGCTAACTGGCAAAATTGCCAAGTCTCCCATAAAGGGAGCAAACAATACATTTCCAGAACATAACTATCGCCACATGCTAGTGTCTATGTATCGTGAAGTAAAAAAAGAGATGTTCAAAGCCACAACAATTGCTGAAACCATTAAAACAAACAAGGCAGCTGCAAGGGACGCGACCACTCAAGCCGAACGTACGGCCCCCGAGCCCGCCTTCGAGCCACGCACAAAAATCAACATAAATAACATTACACACCCCTATCTCAAAGACTATGACAACCCTATTTCCTAAAAAGGCGTAAATACAAAACAAAAATGAAACAAAACTCAATCCTAATACGCATAACATAAGAGACAATTCACAAACTGAGAAATAGCAACTTACATAATAACACTCAAGGCCCTTTGAAGTGTGCAACAATTGAAAAATATTTCGTCTCTTTCGTCCATTCAATGGCATCGGTTATCCCTCTACTTTTGGGTGCCTTTATTAAATTTATTGTTAAAGGAATGTATATAAAAGTTGCTGAAATGAGAAGGGTCCCAGTCGGTGATTTCTAGCGTGTGTGAGCTAACGAGGATTTGTAACTATGTTTTCTGGTGAACAAAACTACAGCAGGCTGTTTAGGCCGTGGGATGTGAGTGACAAGAAAACTGACACCCAAAACAAACTAAGCAGTGAAAATATCAATACTGAAGCGGAGACCAAAATAAAAAAGAAAAAATTGGACGACAGCAAAAGAGAATCACGCTTAAGAAAAATACGTGGCACTTTCAAACGAAGTACATCAAATCTTCATCAAGATTCAACTGTCTCAACAACAACAGTCGACGTAGAAGAAGATAGAAAACCTCCGATTCTAACTGCTGATGTTGCTACAGAAATTTCTTCCGAATCACCGGTCGCTAACTTAAGCTTGTGTTGTGATCGGCTTTTGGAAGATCCCAGCAAAAACATTTTAGTGGATGATAATAAAACTTCCGAAGTTCCTACAGCACCTTTACCTGGAAGCCTCTACTCACCAACAAACGTCATTCCGCCAAGAATTACACCACCCCCGTACAATTTCGTACCAGACTACCTTCAAACTGAAATCGCGCACTCCTTAGGCGTCCCACCAACAGATCCTTTATTACTGGAGTCCTTAGCTCAGGGATACGCCATGGAGTTGGAATACGCAAGAATTCTGCACCAGGAAAACGAAGCGAAACTCCTGAACGCGCGGAAGCAACGACCGAAGAAATACAAGTGCCCTCACTGCCAAGTTGGTTTCTCTAACAATGGCCAGTTAAAAGGTCACATCCGAATCCATACCGGCGAAAGACCTTTCAAATGTGACGAAAAAAATTGTGGCAAAACCTTTACCAGGAACGAAGAACTGACCAGACATAAGAGGATTCATTCCGGCGTCCGTCCCTTCCCGTGTCCCACTTGTGGGAAGAAATTCGGAAGGAGAGATCATCTTAAGAAGCATACGCGAACGCATTTTCTTCAAGCTGAGAGAATGATGCCTGTTTTCGTGCCGCTATCTGCTGTTCCCCATGTTGGTTTTCCATATCTGTATGGTTACTAGAATAATAATCAAAATCCTTTCAAAATGTTCCAAACTTGTACATAGCCTGCTTAGTTAGGTATATTAATTGTAAAAAGCTATTTATTTAGGCTATTCAAATTAAATGTAACGAAAGATCTTATAGGAAATGAATTGTATTAAAAACGTTTGTAATTACAATCCGAATGATTAAATTAACCTATTTGTATTAAAATTGGAATATAAACTATTTATACATGATAAATAAATATTTTTATAGTGAGTAACTAACTCCATTATTATTTTACCCTGCCGTTCCCAAAAAACAAAATAACTTAAATACACTTAGTTAGGTATAGGTACTTATACTTGTTAACTGTTAAGAGATCAATTTGATTAAAATAAATTAGCCAAGCCACCTATATAGTTTGAGTTTGTTATGACTTTTCCTTGAATTTGTTATTGGAAACTTAGTTTGAAAGAGATACTGAAGTTGTAATATGTATTACCTAAGTAATATAAAGCTACGTAATTATGCTAAATAACTGTTTGAATCCATAGTCATAACTAAATAGAATAACTAGAAGTTTGATGTTTATTTTGAATTCAGATAAAAAAATTGGAAAAGCTTTTTTCTTCAAACTCAATTACATACCTAGCTATTTATTTACAAATGGAACTACTGTGGCTGGTAGAGTTTGGTAGTTAGGTAGAGTTAGACGAAACATTCTACAGGTTTAGTCAACTTTATTATAAGTTTGGCTTCACCTACTCTAAAAATTGAAATAAAATTTGATTTCCTTTGTCAATGAAAATCTATTCTTGCAACATATCACATAGAAATGTCTTCAGGTACCTCCAGTAAGGTGCCTTTTTATTGCAATTAAGATAAATAAATATTAGCTACTTAGCATGAAAGGCTATTATGATTTCTTTGTAATGAATTCTTATTTAAATTGTTTGAAATCACAAAATGGCCTGAAAGCATCTCTTATAAAATCGATACATCATTCCACACACGCTATTCTTTTCATCACAAAAAATTTAATACTTACGCAAGTGAAATAACAAAATGGCATCCGAGTGTGGACTTCCGGTCTACGGAAGAAAGGAAGAATAGGCGGGCATAGACAATTAGGCGTTTTAAAATATTTTGACTTTGTGTCATTGTGTTAAAATGCACACTTGTGATAACTATTGTAGGAATTTTGGGAAATAAAGGTAATTTGTCACGGTTATTTCGTTGACCGTTGGCGTTTTATAGGGTGTGAGGAGGATCATACAATCTAAAATAAAAAAAAAAGTTATTATTTGCATCTGAACCATCGTTAAACGAAATTTCTCATAGGTACTAAATGTATATTTTGCCTTTTATATGATTTGATGAAACGTTTCTTTTCACGTAAGTAATTCTTTTAAAACCATATTTTTTAAAAACAGTTACTAAAAAAATGAAATTAATTTACTTAGCTAGTTATTATATAGCTACTTACTTACCGCTAAAGTACGTAGGTAGGCTATCATTAGCGCTTTAGTTAGGTATATCATTAAGTCATTCTTCACAGAAGTCACAGAACTTTTAAAGAACTATCAAAGACGATTAGGTATTAAGCACCCTGAAATCGTTAGGCAATAAATTAAATCAATCACAAGTATGTGCTATAAGTAGGTAGTTGCACATTAACTATACGTTCAAATTGGTCACTTTCCCACGTCTGAGATCGTCCAAAACATCTTTATTTAAACGGTTCTAAGTGAATCACTGTCAGAAACTCGGAAGTCCGTCCATTCACAGCGTGTGGTCGACATTTTACTGTTAAAATGTTATTTAATTGGACAAATAAGATGAGGTGTTGTCAGAGATGTGTCCTCATTGATATAGGTAATTTATTGCATAACGTGGGTACATTATGCAATAAATTAGTGTAGGTATCTATCTAGATATCCGGGATAAGTTATCACATTTTCGTAAGAATATCTATCAGGTTGTCCATCTAGGCACCAAAGCATCGTAGGCTTTTATCTAGGTGACATCGTAGCAATATATATATATACATATATGTAGATAGGTCTTCTAAATTTTTAAAAGGTGCGTTTTTAAAATAAAATAATAAAATGTTTTTAAAAAATGGAATGGTACTTAATTCTTATTCACAAACAGAGCTACAGCTATTGCAGCAGCTAAATTCTCACGTCAACCACATTAGTAAAAACTTCTATAAAAACATTGTCCGCACAAATCTCAGGGAGGTGTGACCTTTTGAATGACCAAAAAAGTAGCATCATTCTTTTAAATTCAACCCGAGAGCATGGGAACGTTTAATAATTTTATTATTTATTCGATAACCCGCCTACGAGTCTAACAAATTCGCTGAATGGATAATTTATTGAGCGTATCGCGTCTTCAGTTTGTTCTTTGGATAAAAAAGTATTTTTCGATGTTCGTTGGCAGGTGTGTCGCAGGTTGAATGAAATTTTTGACAAAACACAATATTAATGACCGGTCTATGTAAACATTTAAGTCCAATGTTAACTTTGTGGATCAAAATGCTTTTTTGCAACATTAAAAAAACACATTTTTAAACGGCGACCTATAGCTACCTACCATGATCACTTTAAAAACAATATTAATTGTGACATTGTTTTATTTAAAAGTTTTGTGATGTTATCGCTGTTCAGAAGTTATAACGTAGGTACGTAACGTAACTTACTTTTATGACAGTGTATAGACAAACCAATCATTCTTTTCATCGCAACAAAAAATAAAACAATAATAGGTACTTACATCGAGCTCATGTTACAAATTAAGTGACGTTATTTTAATATTGAAGCAAACCGTATAATAATTATTACTTGTTTTTAAAAGCTGGCAGTAAGGCTCCAGGTAGATAGTTCTAGTCATATTCAGAGCTTTTAGTAGGAAAATTAAAAAATTGTTTTATTGAAGATGGCCAGGGTTAAAGGTGTTTGGTCAGGTGGGTTTTCACGCCTTCCCTTATTTTTTGTGTATTTTAAGTACCTATATTATTACTTTCGACTACTTACTGATATTTCTACCTGATTTTGCTACTGTAGACACAATGTTGTTAAGGTGACCATATCGTTTTTTTGTAGAGACTTTCCTGTCGTAAAAATGTTATTTGATTTGGATGTAAAGGGCCTATTATATTTATGTCCTCTGTTTTTATTTTCAGATCTTTAAAAATATTTGGGTAAATAAGCACTTAATAACTATTAAACGTAAAGGGGGTTGGGTCCCCTTTACTTCACTTAGTTGATATTTATTTTGCATAATGAAATATGCTGTACCTAATAATATATGTAACGCATATTGTGCTATTATTTATTTTTCTTTCTTACAGTCTAAAAATTAATAAAATAAAATATATCATGAAAAAATATTTTTGAGAGACCAGTTGCAAAAAAATCTGATACAAATTTTACAGTCCCTAAAACTTTGCATAACGTTTGCTTAACCTACTAAAGCCTGTTCAAATAAAGTCCTAAGGATTGCGCACACAATACAAATAGTATTATTTAGTGCGGTCATCACTTGACAATGCTCATTCATGATCTACAAATAGAAAAAGTCACAAATTTTATTCTCACGCGTACTTTTTTACTTTACACATTACGCAAATTCGTTTTGGATCATGTGCACTCATTTTTGAGAATGTTGAGTGTCTTCATGTTATTTAATAAGTTTAGTGTAGATTTCATATCTGTAAGGTAACGTTAAAAATAATTATGGGGCCATTGGCGTTACTTACAAGACTTACCTCCCTACCTAGCTTTTCGGATAGTACCTAAGTGCCTACCTATATACGATGCAAAGATGAATGTTGGCACATAAAAACAACAAATCCGTGTTTTGATCAATGAATTATAGTCACTTACATACATTTCCATAAGAAAGACTGTAAAAACACTATAAAATAAATTAAATAATGTACCCCACTATCTATAAAATTTAACATAGGATTATAGTGTAATGAAAAAGAATATAGGGGAATAAAATATTACGAGAGTTTGAAACTAAAAGGATTAAGTATTTTAATTTTTTAATCAGTTAGTTAGGTATTCATCTGCGTTAGATCAAATTTTACGATTTTTACGCTGGAAATTATTAGAACTTCACAATATTATCGACTGATATTACAAAGGGCAGTATGAGTAACACTGATCTTTGTCTAGCATTCAAAAATTTGCGTAGCTATGTGTAGTGTACCTACTGTAAGTACTACATTATAAAATACTTAAAAATACGATAGGTTCTAAGAAAAACAAATTGTTTAGTGTTTACACAATTTAAAGTGAATAGGTACCCAAGCATCAATGCCTGTAAGGAATACACATTTCTTCACACGTAGCATATTTGCAAGTTTTTTTGGCGAGTAAACAACATGATCGATTTGATCTGATTTTTGTATTTGTTTAGTCGACCTTTTCGACTTTTGACACCTGTACACTTTTGCTCTACCTTGTACTCGTATTTTCCCACGCAATGCGAATTTTTAATGTATTATAGCTATTTGTTTAGATACCTACCTACTAAAGGGATTTTGTTGTTGAGGCACCACATCGTCCTCTAAAGAATAATGGTTAATTATTTAAAGAACATTTGACTTGCTCCGTATTAGAAACAAATAAGTAGGCTGCATAACTATAGAAAATAATAATAATTATCATTGCCGCAATTGGCCAGCGTGGTGGTTATTGGCCTAAATCCCTCTCCCATTTGAGAAGAGACCTGTGCCCGGCAGTGGGACAATAATTTGACTACAATTTTATCATTGTAGTCACACGCTCGTGCGCATCGCCAAAACGCGAATTGCGAATCATTAATCTATGTGCTATAAATTTGTTTTATGGAGGTCTTAGGAACAAAGAGGCGACCCGTTTGGTGTAGTGGTTATATAACGGTCCACCTTGCGAAGGATCCTGAATTCGATTCTCGGCGGGGTAGAAATTTAATAAGCTTAATAACTAAATTTTCTGATGGTGGATGCTGTGTAATTGTTTTTGTGTGTGTCCTAGTGTGGGGTTGTGAGTGTGAAGCGTTATTATTTATAACAGAACCCAGGATGGAACATACAAAACGCGGATGTCTCCAAGATCATTAGTAGTGACTACTGAGAGTCGTTGACAAATCACGCGCCGTGGGTGGCTGGGTATTTAGCGATTGTGGTTTCATCGATTCTTAAGCGCGGTGCACATTAGGAGTAGCGTGACGCAGCGACGAAAACGAAAATGAAATGACACATCAAACGCCATGCCTTCGGGATATTAATACAACAGTCTGCGTTCGCTTGTTGCTCGGATGATCAGTATGTGGCATCATAGACTTGCGTGGAGAAAAAGTGTAGGACTGTAGGTTGCCATTTTCTTCTATTCGTTTCATTTTTCCATGGTACCTACCTATTACTTACATAGTAATATACCTATTATTAAGTATGTACCTACCTATAAGTAAAAAGCATAAAATCGTTTGCAGATTATGTACGTAGGTACATTATTCTTCAGTGTTGGTAGGTAAGTAGGTATAGATAAATAAATCTGAGACTGATGACGATCCGAGATT